>JAHWFP010057413.1:0-42901 GCA_023313725.1 Lithobius niger
CACCACCGGAAGTAACTACCGGAAGTGGTACTAATGAACCATGATAATGCGTAGTATATGCCGTAATAGAAAGAATAGTACCCAAAATTGAAGGAATTGTTCATTTTGTGTGAAAAGCATTGAATTTGGGATGGATGCACATGAAGGGTAACTTAAAAAGAGTTTTGACAGCAATTTCAAAACTCCTCGGGAGGGGGGGGGGGTGGTTACTTAATCCCCCCAAAGGGTTTTTTTGGCTGTAATTCCTTAACCGTCAACAGATGAAAAGCATAATATGAACCAAAAACGGTCAACACACAATTTTGGACAGAAAAGATGGTATACATCTTTTACGTAAACGCAACCCTTGAACCCAAAATCGTATTATCATCCTTACTTCGCGCGAGCGAGCACTACTTTTGTCAATTGGTTGCTATAGTGATTTTTGTGTTTAAAGTGCTCTTGTGAGCTCTGTAATGGCCCCGAAATGGACATGCTTAGGATTTTCTGAAGGTGGAGATCTGATCTTTATATCTATCGTAACAGAAATTGTTTAGCTTATATATGGACCGTATTATGCCCGTTTAAAAGTGTAGCTGTAATCGATGTAGCAGCTAGTTTCAATTTCAAAGTGCCGTTGCAAATTTTGTATTTGTATTTGTATTTTTGTCTGAATTTGCTAAACAACTTCGGTTAGGATTGGTGTAAAGAATAGATCCACACCCTACAGAAAATCCTAAGGACGTCCATTTCGGGCGTTTAGAACCTGGGAACTCTTACATTAGGCGCCTGAAACTACGATTTTACCTTGAAGTAATTAGTACAAAAATGAAACCAATGGCATTCGTCCTTGAAAACTGTGATGAGAGAATAAATGCACTAAAACTAGTCAACGTTAAAAAAGGCCAGCAAGTACCCATTTATACAGTAAGGCCGCCCGTGTAATTGGCGCGACCAGTGGTCGTGGCGGCCAACAAACATGGCGACGTCCACGTCCACGTCCACGTCCGTTTTTCATTGATAATTCTCGATCACGTGGTGAAAAATGAACACGGAGCAAGTACGGTCGCCCTGTGGCCGCCTGCACACAGCCCGGGAATGGACATCCTTAGGATTTTAATATGGTAATTATTATGCAATACGTCATTAGGAATCAGCAATATGACATCTGTTTGACGTCGTAGTACGGTCAAATATGGCTTGGTCGCCCACCGACCTTTACGGTTCACAAATTCGTGATCATAATACTTTAAGAATCAATGAAAGGTATTGTACAAATGCGGCAAGGACTAAATATGGGTGATGTTCGACGCCTGGGCCGAAAAGACTCTGCAATCCCCAGACCAGGTTGGTAAATCGAGCGTCATAAATGCATTACTGGTAGGAGTGTAAATACAACAATCATGTCGTCAAAGAATTGGTTTGTTTACTGGACAAGGTCATAGGTCGCAGGAATGATGAAAGAATTGCTGACTGAGTAAGAAGTCAGTAGTATAGGGTGCGCAACACATGATAGCGCCTCCCAAGCCATCATTACTCCACCACGACATACATTACACAGGTGATCTTATTGTTATTGGGGTGTGTTTGAAAATTGACCTATGTAACTCAGGAGTTGCGAAGAAACGCCTGTTACATGCAGTAATTGCATGGGTCGTGCGAGATGTCGCGTCACAATCTCCTGATCTAGCTTAATCTTAGACGATTGCCTGTACTTATAGCATTCAAATTACGCTTCAGACAGTAATCTAGAAGACCGAACAAACTATGCTCGCCAAGCTTGGTTCCTGAGGGTAACTGGGGCGACAGGGGGTGAACACTGCAAACGAATCGACTATCGACTAGTCAGAAACGAGATAGCAACAAGGGGGGGGGGGGGAGATTTGCATTAATTCGCTGTGTCAGGTGGATGAATTTATGTTTCGTTCGGTGTCATAATTCTATAAATAGGCTTCAGAAAATGGTGATTAAAGCTTCAACGTAGTCTTAAAGCAACATACCGCTTGCCTAATAACCTTCCGCCTGCCTTATCACAACCACGCGCAGATCGCCATCCACGCATTTAATACCTCCAAGAGCAACTGAGACAGTAGCTTCGTTCCTCGCAGCGAAAAGCGTAGCTACTATCTCGGTTGGCATTGTGGCTAATAGACATGCCAGCATGAACCCATTAATTGTGTCGTCACAAACCGGAATGATTCACGTATTTTAAAATCACAATTTATAATTTTCTAGGCTAGTATCTTATAATTTTGCTTCGGCGATCTATTGGAATAATTAATTTTAATTTTTACCGCATAAGCGCCGGTGCACACGTGCGTTTTTTGGACGCTGCGGCGCCGCTGCGGTGACGCATCCAGTCAATGCACACGTGCGTTTTATTAACGCGCGTTTACGCTGCGTTGCCACTTTGGTGACGTATGTGCGCGTTCGGTTCCCTAACCTCGTGTACAAAAAATATATTTTAAAACCAATGCGACAAATTTTGGTACATTGATGTACTAATTTAAGACGTACCAGGGGAAAATGTTATACATCCTTTGCAGATTAACTAAAAAATTCGGATAAGTTCTTTAATTACTTCCCAATGCGTCTTCAATCATTTCTGCACCAACATTTCATATTTCAGGATAGTGTCTATTTCTTCGAAATTGGACGTCATTTTCAGTAACGCTTTTGCGGTAAACGGCGGACGTGTGCACCTCTCAAGTCATACAAGGTACTCAGAGACGCAATTGCGTTTTTTTAACGCTGCGGTACCGCTGCGTTGACGGGGGGAATTGCGGTGGAAAACGACCGCACGAGCGGCGGGTGAGCGGCGGTCGGTAACGCAACGTCGACGCAGGTACGTGTGCAGTACCCAACCGATGGCACGTAAACCAAACCGCAAATGGGGTACCGCAGCGGCGACCGCACGTGTGCACCGACGCTTAGTCGTTTAGATTTTTGATCTCATGGTAATTATTAGAAAATTAGTACATGTACACACAGAGATGAAACGTCATGATTATTGTAAGCGCGCAATGCATGATATACTGCGGGACGCAGTAAATAACTAACAATTATTCAACAGAAAATCTCGTAGACGCCACATTTTAAAACGGATTTGTAGCTAGGGAAAAACTAACGGTAAGTAAATAGACCTTTGGGGCCGTACTTGATGTGGAGGATCGAGAAAAATGGCGCTGAGAGGTATATCCCTTTAACAGCAAGTACGTAAATAAACTCCTGCTTGCCGTTCAAAATAATACCGTCTTGTAGTTTATTGCTGGTATGTGAATGGGAGTCGATACGATGACGAATCGTTCTGGTGACGATTCATGCGCCCGATACTGTTAGGAGACTGGCATCGCGACCTTGCGTGATGGCAGATCGAAACTATGTCCGATGGTTTTCCCCCGGTATTCCTGTTTAACTCTCGACAAGAGTGGGATGGTCTAAACAGGGTTCGTACTTTTTTGGCTGAATGGATTTCAAGAACTTGTAAGAACTTTGTCAAGGTCTTGTAAGGACTTTTAAGTACCAGGTGTTAAGGACACCGGACACCGGTCAGAAGTTCTGTTACCTACTTGTGTAAAATTTTGTTTCCCATTGAGCAACTAGTAAAGGACACAATTATAATAGGTCTTATTTTGTAAAGTTATTTTCGCATGGGTTATGTTGAAAATTGTCTCCAACTTCAAGTTATATCCCAGCTAACGGCACAAGAATTCCCAAACAGTCGCGACAGAAGTTCTCTCTTAGCTCTGTCCCAGTCTCTCTTATGAAACTTTTCTTGTCCTAAGAGAGACCAGAAACAGAGCTGAGATACTACACAATTCGCGCACAAAAAAAAAAGTGGAGCGTTAAATCAGACTGTGGCAAGCTTGCCCACCAATCTATGCCTTCTAACAAAGCAGCACCAAATTCAGTACATACGTAATACTCCTTATACTCCATGCCAAACACTTTGGCAATCTTGGCCGGACAAAACCTCCGTACAGTAATGCCAAATTAATGTTTGTGAATTAATTCTTATTTTCGTAGATGCCTGAATGAAACTGCGAACTGCTTTATGAATGCAGGTGCGAAGAAGTTAGGGGTTCAGCATCCAACTGATTTTAAGAAAATTTGAAACGATACAAAACAAAAAATTGCCAGCAGAGGCTTTGCTCAATTGGTATGGAAATTAAAAGAAGGACTTGTAAGGTCTAAGTAATACATTTTCAACTTTTCAAGGACTTGTAAGGCCTTACAAATGGTAAAATGATAAATAAGGACTTAATAAGGTTTGTAAGCACTGGTACGAACCTTTCTAAAGTAAGACGATACTGATGGATTTCGCGATGGCGCTGCAATCGCATCTGCAGAACGTCGGAACACGCTCGAGCTTGCAGGTATCCGTACGTGAATCGTCCATCTCAAAGATAATTGTTAGTCCAAGATCTACCCAGGTTAATTTTCGAAGTCACCCAAGGTGTAGCCTCAGAGTCAGCTGCCAGCAAGATTCTACCTGACACAACAATGCAGATGAAAAAGACGTTAAGTAGATTTTGTCTTTTTTCCTGTCTTTTTTCAGAGGAGTACCCTAATCGTCAATTAACCGCGAAAATTCGTCATTCAAGGGGTGCTATGTAGATGACAGAGATTTCGAGGGGTGCTAAATAAAGCTCACTGATGTTTAGGGCTGCGCTAGAAATTCGAGCCGTTTATTCGCTTCGTTTCAAGGCAACGTAAATGGAATTAAGACTTGCTTTTTTTAAAAATTACTTTTGCCGCTTCGGTAAAGTTCTTTAGTATCTAATTAGATTTTTTTTTTCTCCGTACCCTCCTGTTTTTGAGGCTTTTAATCTGCGTCGCTTGCGCGGGCGAGGTTATGTACCGTGACGAATTAAGAACTAAAGATGGTTTATTCAATTATTGGCGACTAATTGGGCCGAATGAGCTTAGCGACCTTGGTCTTCTTGCAGTCGTTTACGGTGTTGACGTTTGCGTTGAACATTTTGTACTTTGATTTAGGTGGGTGTTGGCAGGGAAGAGGAGGGGGGAGGGAGGAACCTTTAAAAGGCCTTCACGTCGGCCCCCCCCCCCTTTCGGGGGGGGGGATGGGCTGGCGGGGGCCTTGGGGGGTGGAAGTAAACCTCAATTTGAAAATATCAAGTTATGTCGAGGAGTTCGCTTCAACCGTCGATAATTCGGAGCCGTTCTATGTTCCTAGTTAATGATTGCTGGATGGAAACCCATTAGGACGAAACTCAACTTCTGAAGTTGTGGCGATTGTTGGTTCGTACGACTGCTCCACAACATCAACGCCATAGCTAAGGGACAAGTAGGCAACATAATTGGGGGTCAAGATACAGGTTGGGGTAATTCCAATTTAAAAACCGAACCGACGAAATAAGGCGTAAAGTCATGGTTCAGTTCTAATCTACATTAATAAAAACGAGTTCCCGTGTTGTAAAACCGGCAACCGACCCAAACGGCCACCCAACCCAGACGGACCCCGTCTAATAATAACAGTAACAATGCTGTGGTGATTCTGCGTTGATAGTCAACAACAATGTCTTTACAAACATGCACACTACCATTGCATGGGAGCGCTCAGCGCGGTTTACACTACCTCTCACTGGATGGCAACACAGTCGTCGTCAACACCGTCAGATTGGGACTTTTCAATATGACTATTGTTAAGTACTAATCATACAAAAAATCCAGAAGCGTAAAGGCACCCATCAACTTCCTTGATATTGCATTACGATTGCAAATAGACGGCTTAAAATAGGAACATTTCTGTGTGTGTTAAAACGTTTGTGTTAAATAGTATGTTTGCGTCGTTTCAGCGAAACTAGAGATTCCATTACGATTGCAAATAGATGGCTTATTGTGCGCGCAGCGTAACTTGAGTCCTGCACAGTTATTTTATGAGCGGCTACATCTTCCTGGAGGGAGCAGCTTTCATCGACGGCCGCCATTGTTTTTGTAACCATCTAGGGTATCAACAAGGTGCTCTGCTATCGAAAACATCAAATCGATTATCTGTATTCGTTCTGGGGCGAACTCAAGATAGGCCGCGGACACTACAAAAAGGAAAACGTGGAATTACGAAAGGAAAAGCGCTAACTGGACGTAGCAAAGATAGCGCAAAGCGAGTTTCTGCACAGGCGTGTGAAAACACAAAACGAAAATTTGCAGAGTCGTAATCCCAGCCACCAATACTGAAAAATTGGTAACCCCAACCACCAATAGAGCAATGCCACGACGTAGTATTATTGTGTATAACTCTATGGTGGAACCTTAATGAGTTAGTTGCAAGGGGCACTGCAGAGGGAAACAGAAGGGCGTCTTACTGAAGCCGATGCTGTTATGAGTGATTTCTTAGACCTAAAACGCGCGATTTTTTGTTGTTGGAGAAAACAACGTTATTTTAAGCCTAAGAAATCCGCTCTTCCGTTGTTTTTCCCTCCATTTTCATGTAGTGCACCTTGTAGTTATGCCCTCCAAAACCCATACTGGTGCCAATATGGCTGCAAATGTCATTGCTCTATAGTGAAGTAACGGAAGCCATCAACAACCGTTATGAAAAATGCGTTAAACGCATCTCACCACGCCACCGTTTTTTTTTTGGGCGGGGTATGGGTGGGTTTGGCTTCTATATTGCATTTAGACTTTGCTGTACAAATGCGTATTTACTTATTTCCGGTGGAAAGATTCATATGTTATGTAAGTGCATGGAGTCCGGATCAGGGGAGGCGCTGATTGAGTGAGCGAAGCAAACGAAAATCAGTATTTCCTAGCCAGTGGGCGCAAAAAGACAGACGGCATTCACTCCTTTCGCAACAAACACACGAGAAAGCAAATCGTCCCAATGTTTTAAACGGTGGATCAAACACTACCCGTGCATAGCACCGGCTTCAGCTAGTGATGTTTTAATTATAAGTTTGAGCGGTGGTAAGCCCTGGATCGCTTGATTTATGGAGGCGACTCTAGCCTTGGCTTGGTTAGGGCCTTAAGTGGGATGCCACAAATGTTAGGCTTACTCGGGGGTCAGTCAAAATGATGGCGGATTTTGGGATTATTTGGTTGGAGAAGTTAATCTAGCTATTTCGGGGTTGCAGTGAAACACTGACAACAGGGTTGGTCTGGGTTGAATTTTAAGTTGGGGGACGGGGAATTGGGGCCAAAAAGGGAAATATTTCTAATTATGATAGCAGAAATTACCTTTGGATGTGGGTTGTTGTCTCGGGTTAAGGGCACGTTTATGCAACCACTCGCTTTTGCATTCTCGCAGCTAGAAGCTAGAAATCACCTCAAATTCCAACATGACAGCGGTGTTATATGTGCCGCCTCGCAACGAAAACAGCAAATAACGTGAGTTCAGAAGCGTTTGGGAAAATTATTTCGTCATGAGGAATTCTTTATATTATTGGCACGGATTATAAGACTGCAAGTATTTACTCAAACGATGTCGGATTTAGCTAATCCATTTAGCGTTGTTACCATGGCAATGTCACCTTTGCCATCGCGATTGAGTTCTAGCTGTGAGAATGCAAAGGCGAGTCGCTGCTAAACGCGCCTTAACACCTAATTGTTGGGAGCACCAGGCAGAAGACCAAGCGAGCTCGAGCCATTACAAACTGATGTCAACATTACGTATAGGCAATTCATAGGCTATTATATTACTACAACAATTGATCACATAACATCATCTCAACTAACAATGAGTGTTAATTTCGTAGTGACAATGGGTCGTTACAATATGACGTCACGTAGACCTTGGGCTTGGTAGAGTTCACAGATGACGTCATCGAAACAACTTTGCTTGGGCGGCGCAATTTCAACGTTTGAGATCCGGAATTAAACTCGCAACAAGGTTAGGTTTAACTGAACCGAATCCGAAACAGTAAAGGAAAACTAGAAAACCTTCAGTTAACCTTTCAGATACCACATTGTTGTTTAGCGTTTAGTCCACGTGAAACCTTACTACTGAATTCAACCATTAGACACGTCAATAAAATTAATTAACACCATTGCAACCACAAAACACGGGTTGTTCCTTAAAAAAATAGAAGAAACAGTTATCTAATATTTTACTACATAGGTTTTCAGTACAGAATAAATCGTGTTAGAGCCCAACTTTCAAAAAATTAACGCAAAACAAAGAAGATATCGTATATGGCTTTTTTCCGTTGTGTTTAAATTATCGAGTCTGTCAAATTTAATGCCAGTTGGTTTTGAATTACTGAAAGTTGCGTAGTTACGTAGTTACACATAGCCACACACACACACATCACAAGCAGTTTTCTACTTTTTTCTTTTATTTTTTCAGTACTCATTTTTAGTTGTCGTCTCTTTTCCGTTCTATTGATGAAACCTATCGGTTAGAATTTTGCAGTCTTTAAGAGGTGTTGTTTTATAAGCTTGTCTGCAACGTTCACTCTTTCGTCAATACAGACACACTTTCTCCAAGCGGATATATAATTTACTAACGCACGAAAAAAATAGAGACTACTAAAAAATGTTAAAGCAACATCCGGCCTGCCTTATAACAGCCACGCGCAGTCATGTATCCGCGCGCTGCCGTCGCGTGATTCGGCGTAGTAATACTACAACGTCACTTCCGTCCTCGTCTTCTTGTCATCACGTGAACGACGTCTGGCCTATAGCAGACGAATTGCGGATCACGTGACAGCATTGACGCAAAAACTGTGTGAGTCGTCACAACCGGAAACAATGAAACGTCATGGTTATTGTAGGCGCGCAAAGGATCATATACGTGCGGGGCGCAGTAAATAAAGTTACCAATGTTCAACAGAAAATCTCCTAGACACCTAATTTTAAAACGGATTTTTAGGTAGGAATTGACTAACGGTAAGTAAATAAAACTTTGGGGCCGTACTTGATGAGGAGGATCGAGAAAAATGGCGTTGGGAGGAATGTCCTTTTAACAGTTGTTTCGCGTATGTTATGTACAGTACATGCGTAATGTTTTGATAACAAGTAGCAAGGTCGAATTGCATATTATTTCTACAGGTCACCGTAAAATCATTACCACTGGCCCGTATGATCCGAACGGATCAGCCAACCTTCATGGCTGTTATCAACAACTGATTATATCGCGCGCAGCTGGTCATTAGTTTTCATTTACGACGCTTTTCATGACAAAGAAATGACGGCGATGTGGGCGTTTTAAGAGCAGACGGACGTGGTGCAGGCTACAGGAAGCTCACCATTCCGTATATTGGCTATTGGGTCTGAGACCGGAGAGTTCGCGATCGCCCGTATGCGCTAACAGGAGTTAATAAAGAGTTGGGTTTTGAACGAAGAGTGTATTGGACAGTATTCAGTGGACAGAGTAAAACTAACCGACTAATTAAATGTTTATTTTTTATTATTATTAATTTATACATAGTAAATGGAAACTTTATTCAGACTGTTGCCGAAGGTCAATGAATCGTTGTATATCTACACATTCGGTGTTAAATAAATTACAAGGTAGGTAGAAGATAAACTTAACAAAAAATAATAATAAAACAGCCCAAAGTGAGCATATCATTCGTTATCTAGAAACATAAACATGAGCAAACAAAAATAATCTTAATTATCAATTTTTCATTATTTTATTTACCGTTTTGAAGGAGGCGAAAATCAGCGTTCGTTAGCCAGTGCGCTCAAAAATGGGGCTCAACAAACTTAAACAAGTGAAACATGCCCATACAATAAACCAAACCGTGCCAATTTGGCTGATGTAACGGCAAATTGGGCAACGGCAATTGTGAAAATTATGAATGAGAAAATTTACACACATAAAATACCTCCAGACAAAAAAGGTTGAGGTAACGATTAGACCGTGGGATTCTTTGTATTCACAGGCCTATGAAAGTTGTGATATCATTCGACCAGGGAAAGGCCGCCAAGGTTAATTCTATTAGCCAAGTTAATCGCACCGAATAATACTTTGGACGTTAAATGAAAACTTGAAGATTGCTACCGATAGTAGCACTCTTCTTGTTTTCATTTAACATTCGAACTATTAGTTTGTGCGATTAACTTGGCTAGTAGAATTAACCTTGGCGGCCTCTCCGTGGTTGAATGGTATCACTACTTTCAAAGGCCGACCGTTTTTGGGAGCTTGGCGGTTTCTCTTATACCAGTTTTGGTTTTGGGAGGATGGAATAAACTGAAAGTATTTGAAATATAAAAACCTTCTTGCGGAGAGTAAAATAGTGAGCCGTGTTGAAGGTCAAAGGTGAAAGGGGGACCCACTTACGAAGCCTAAGAACTCACTGGGTATACAAGATACGAGAACGATTTTAATTTTCAGTACATAAACAATTCGTGCCTGGGTAACAATAAAAACAGAGGTGAAGACTTTAAGTTCAAGGTGGGTTGTAAGTGCTCAGGGAATAGACGATTCGGTTCAAGTATGATAATTCAGGTCTAATTTATTACTTACTGCATAGCTAGGGGACTCTGCACAGAGTACCACATATTAGGCATCTGCCCAAAGTTTCCAACTTGTACTGACCCTAGTAGTCCAGGGGTTAAGCTTGTTTGGTCTGAACCCCCAACACCAACTGAGGATCCCTTGTCAAGCTCGCCTTTTATACCTGCTGGAGCAGAGGTTCCCCACCAAGGATTTACGACACGTGACGCGCCGCCTGCCTCAGACCAGATCTAATTGCTCTGAACAGTTGGACTCGCTCGCAGTTCATGTAATGGCAAGTCGCACCGCGAAGTGATGGCTTCGTGTTGCCGCGTCCTTCCATGTAACAGCCATCATAGGCTCATGGGGCAAGGTGGCCTGATGGTTAGCATGACTGTCTCCAGTGCCAGAGGTCCCGGGTTCGAATCCGGTCTCAGCCACCCCTGGCATTTTCGGGCAGAGAAGGGCCCTGTGATGTCTCGTGCTCATGTCGATTGTGGCATGTAAAAGAACCTAGGATTTCCGATAGGATTTACCTAGCAAAATTGACCCTCTCTCCTTCTGGCGCCATGGCTAACGCTGGGTGCGCGTCAAAAAGCTACAGCCATCATAGGCTGACCCACCAGGTTAGTTGTACTCCTAAGCACTTTGAATCCTATGTGTTCATCCCTGTTTTTATTGTGACCAAGCCACGATATGTGTATGTGCTGAAAATTAAAATGGTCCTTGCTTCTTGTATACCTAGTGAGTCCTTAGGCCTCGTCAGTGGGCCCCCTTTCACCTTTGAAAGTCCTCTTGTTTTTCAACCATAATTATATTTAATTAGTGAAATTTAAACCTTTTTGCTTTATCACGAATCAAATATATTTTTAATTCATTTTCAAGCTCGAAATCATCGCTAAAACAGTTTCTTAGTGTAACAGTATACGTCGTCTCAATTTCTTAACATTTAAGATTGTGTGTTCCTTGAAGACATCGCAAGTAGATTTGTAATGAAGAATACGTTTGAACTTTTATTTTGCAACTTTTGCAACGTGCCGATAAAGGTTAACAACGCAAAACCGTATTGCGAAACCGTAGCTAAGATATCTGGTAACCAATGTATCAAAGATTATGCTTTTTTTATTATTCTTCTAGAACGATTTTATTTTAAGCAAGACAGACGAAAATCCTGTCTTGGCTTTCCCTGCTAAGGTTACTAATTAAACCACATCAAACCGTTTGTGTTAACGAAAGCAGTAAAGTGGTCAGTCGTTGAGGTTTGCCGGGCTATGACCGAAAGGGAAAGTCCAATTTTGGAGGGAAGGTAGTGTCTGCTTTAGTTGAGTTTAGTGTAGTTTAATACCGGGGAAACAGTAAAGCCAGAGACTTGCAGGTGAAGAGAAAAAGAAAAAAACTCGACTCATCACCCCCTTCCTAAAACAGCAATTTCAGTTTCAGAAAAGTCGGAGGAAAAAAACATCATACCAACTTTGATTCAGGGAGACAAATTGAAAAAAAAAATAGCCAACAACAATCAAAAAACAAGTTTGGACACGTATACAACCTAAACGTTATAACTTCGGAATTTCCCAGCGGCAAGAAGACGTATAATCCGAAACGATGTGTCAAGTAGAAGTTGGCTCAAAGTAGAATCAAAGAGCAAACACAAACGAAAAATATCGAAAATTTAAAAAAAAAAAAACGAGGAGGCAGAACAAACAAAAAAAAAAGGAGAAGAGATACGGAAACACCCAAAACAAGTAAGTAAATACCAAAATCCAGACAAGGTTAAGTATAAGCTCAAATTCGCAAATAAAACGGTAATTACAAACAAGGCTCATTGAGATACTTACGACACTAACTGGCGTCTTTGACATCAAAGAAGAGTGTTCGACAATCCAGCTGCTGGTGATGTAAGCAGCAAAAGGCAAGAATCAACCGCAAAATACGACATGGAAAGGGGGATGAGAAAAACATATAGGGTACTTTACCTCTGGATGCGACAGGCTGGATGCAGTAGGGGCATGCCCGTGGACGAGTTGGATGCTGGAGTATAGCGATCCTGGTGGCAGGTGCTGAGGTTAGCAAGTTATGATGTCAGCAAATTATGACGTCAGCGAGTTATTTCGCTTACTTGTTTCATAAATGCTTAGGTTAGGTTAGGTTAGGTTAGGTTAGGTTAGAATTGGATGCTGTTTAGGTTGTATATGATAAGCGCGCGAAGCGCGCCCCCTCGGACGGTGTTTCATACTGGAAGCCTCGCGCGTCCACACGTTGTTTCATGCTGGAACCTGGCACGTCCAGCCGAACGCGTCCACAGGTAAAGTACCCTGACTCGAGAAAAATGGGATGATTATAGGTAGTGCATGTGATGTTTGTCGAGGGCTGGTTTGAATTTGTCTGTGGTGGTTGCCAAACAACCCTCATCGGGGAGGGTGTGCCATTCTTTAATAAGTTCTTTCTGACATCGAGAGTCTTGCATGGGGTTCCTGGATCTTCAGGGAGTTTTCCCGAAGATTGGTAGCAGTCGCGGGCATAAAGAATTCTGAAGAGCTGATATCGCAGTGTCCTCTCATAATCTTGAAGCACTCAATAAGTCGGAGTGAAGCCAGTCGGCACAACTAAGGATACGCTTGTGCTTTCTCTCGCCAAACTTTGCACATAAACGTACAAGCGAAAGCACATAACTCGAAAAAAACTTCACCAGACACTACAACATCTCCTCTTGGTGCTACACTTACTTCATAAAACGTGTTCTTAATCTCGTTTACTAACTAGCGTTATTTTGCGCTAAGGTTCCGTTTAGCAAATTTTATTGTGGCTAGATCTAGAAGCTGGTTTTGACGCACAGAGAGACGGCAAAAGTATCAAACAGGACAGTTAACTAAGATAATTTTAGCAGACTCGACTTAAAATATCGTTTAACGTACATATAAGGACAAACGAAACATTACAAAAAAAAAATCACTACGTAATACTTTTTAATAACTATTTTAAAACGAACCTGAAATATTCTCCACCATGCATCTCCAACCAAACTCGTTCCCATTTCCGCCCGACGTTCGCCCGGATCCCTGCACCGGCTAGTAGGTTGCGGGTGATTTTTAAAGGTGTCTATCAACGGGACATCGTAAGAATATACCATGTCTCTCTCTGTTGTCCGATACATCAGTAACATTTACAGCTTCCTCTCCAAATTTATTTCGTTGTTGTCTTTTTTTTTTTTTTAATTATTATTATTCATCACGTTGTTATTACCTCGTTGCCATGGTGAAAATTCCGCATGCGATTTTGATAATGAAAATTCCGCATCACACGACGTGGTAAGAAGTCTCACAATGTAGTTTATTCTGACTGATTATAAATATCTCGTGGTACAGTAGGTTGTCGGAATTATCAGGCTTCCTTATACGCCACATAAGGCAATGCCAGGAAAATCCTAGGACAATCCCTAGGACAATCCCTGCTCCAGTGCCTCAATTAGAGAGGGTGCAAAGTATTCCAAAGCGCCCGGGCCCACCAAGCAGGGGACCCAAATTTCAAAAATCAATAGACCCAAGAGGGACAAAATTCACTATAGTTTTCCCCGGGTGGGAGACCCTTTGTTCCCAAAAGAACCCTTGGGAATTGCCGTGGCAACATGATTTTAGGCCTAATTTTCAACTTTCGGCCCTAATTTATTTATTTTTTTTTTACCTGCCGTGTAATTTCCGAAATAGCAGCTAACGGAGAATTAGGTTCGAGAGTAGGCATATTCATCCATGCAACACGGTGTTGAAACTATTTTAAATGAAGCTTATGTGTGTTGTTAACTAAAAGCAGTATCCATCAGAAGTGCCGGTTAAAAATGCAGTACCTTTTAAGCTTATTTTACATTTTAGGCGTAATTGTCCGCTTTTAGGCCAAATTTTTAACCGGCGGCTTTAATTTCGTAAGTAGCAGATAACGGAAATTTGGATTGTTTAGTAAGCCTATTCATTTTTGCAACACGGCACTCAGTTACAGTGTTACAACAGAACGCGCAACGTAGCGTATATATAGATCAGTGGTAGTACGAAAACGACGGGCGATAAAGCCAGCAGCGACTCGTAGCAACTTGACGTTACCGTGGTAACGTGATTTTAGGCCTAATTTACATTTGAGACGCCTAATTTTTTGAACTGCAGTTTCAATTTCGTAAGTAGCAGATAGGCCTAATGGAGGATTTGGGTCGGCGGTAAGCCTATAGGGCAGTAGCACGACGTAGTATTATTGTAACTCTATGGTGGAGCCAGTTACTGGGTTAGCTGCAAGGTGCACTGGTGGGGGAAAAGAAGAGCGTCTTACTGAAGCCAATGCTATTAGACTGGATTTCTTAGGCTTAAAACGCGCGATTTTTGTCGATTTGTTGGCAGTTGCTGACATTTTTAAGCAAGTGGAAGCTTTATTTTCCAATTACAACCTAAGCAGCATAAGGGATTGGAGAAAACAACGGTTTTTTAAGCCTATGAAATCCGCTATCAAAGCACTGGCTTGACTAGAAATGCCGTTGTTTAACCCACCATTTCAATCTAGTGTCCCTTGCAGGTATCTCTCTTGTAGCCAATATGACGTCACATGACGCTGCTTTATTCAATAATGCAACAATGCGACGAGACTATTTTAAACGAAGCTATAAATTCCTTTTGTATTCACGGCTGCGTGTTATCCTTAGGATTTCAATTCGACGATCAAATATTATTATTTAATTTAGATACGTCGAAGAAGTCTACGAGCTATAAGGAAGTAACGATGTTTTAATCTGCCATGTTATTTAACTAACTTTTGACACTGAATATAACGCTGAATCTAAGGTTGTAAATCGTGGTCGTCTCTGTCTGATAACCGTTGAGAATTTGAAAAAAGCGACGGATGGACGGACGGACAAAGTCGTTGCAATAGTCTACTAAGCCTGTACGGCTGTACAGAAGACTAAAAAGGCTACGGAAGGACGAAGTCGCTGTTATAGTCTTTCGATTGGGCTCTCAAAAGCTGTAAGCTTATTGGCCGGCATCTTCTACGCTGAGGTCCAAGTGATTTATATCTTTAAAGATATTACAAACTATAAAAATAGGAAACATGCACACAAAATCAAGGCTCGAGCTATGACACGTAAGCATGCGCCTATCGGCTAAAGCAACAGGAAATGACATCAACAAGATTACGAAGCACAAACTAATTGCGTTAATACAAATTACAAGCACACGTTAAGATTAATGCCAAATATCAACTCCGGGGAAAGTACACAAATATTTAGTCGCACTCAAATCCTGGCAAAAACATGACGCAAGATTTGCGACAGCATACGTTTGATTTATCGTCTCAGTTGTGTGACGTAATTTATGCACACGTATACAAGTTTGACATGCACTTCGAGCCGTCTAAAGAAATAAATTAGTTCCTATTTCCTATTTTCAAAAATACAAAAGTACGGGACACATTGTTCTCGGTGCACGAGAATGACCGTTGCGTATCAGCGCTGATTTATTAAACGCACACGGTGCTGGGGGACGGCGTTTCGATGTAGTTTCCTACCTCCCCGCGCGCACTTCTTTGTTTATATAAGCCAGTGAGGGAAAGAACAAGAGAATCGCTCATTCAGGACACTCTCCCGACATCCATCTCGAACGGAAACTTCCCATGCTGCGAACCGCAGGAAGAGCTCCGTCGAGTTGCATTCTAAGATAGGGAAATGGAGGCCCCAGTTTTGTCAAATAACTACAGACACAAACCTATTTACGTGCAAATCTATAGAGCAGTGACATTTGCCGCCATATTGGCACCAGTCAGGGTTTTGGAGGGCATAACTACAAGGTGCACTACATAAAAATGGAGGGAAAAACAACGGAAGAGCGGATTTCTTAGGCTTAAAATAACGTTGTTTTCTCCAACAACAAAAAACGCGCGTTTTAGGTCTAAGAAATCACTCTTCACAGCATCGGCTTTAGTATGACGCCCTTCTGTTTCTCTCCGCAGTGCCCCTTGCAGCTAACCCATTAAGGCTCCAGCATAGAGTTATATACAATAATACTACGTCGTGTCACTGCTCTATTGACGTTGGCTCTTTGAGTGGAGAATTGAACCTACGACCTTTGAAAAGCCACACTGACACGGCCCAAGGTCGTGGGTACAATTCCCCGCTCAGGCAGTCTGACATTTAAAGTAGTACGGGTGCAAGACTACCTATACGTAAAGGCTTAACGTTAGAAATTCGACTTGAATGAATTGCCCAAAAATGACTTGCGGCTGAACTGTGAAAGGTAGGTGTGATACGCGATACGCGGATTTTAAACTTATACCACTGCATTGACACCAAATAATTAAACTTTAACAACAATGGCTTCACGCTACGTACCTCTTTGTTCACTCGACGACAAAACAAAGCCTCCGGAGGTTTAATTTCATGAATTTCAAGCAGAAGAGCAACCAAGGTACGTGGGTATTGTACTGTATGATACGCTACGGCGTTTTCAATTCTCATTAAAAATGTGTTAAACGATCCATTGCCGTAGCAGTAAATCGTCCGAAGACTTCAAGAATAGTCACCATTACCGTAAAATAATGTTCGTTTAGCGCTGCAACACCAGTTAATCCAATCATGAGAAGATATCACGTTTTTGTGCATCCCGCTAACACTAATCAATGCTACGATTGGGGTTTTTCGTTCTTCGTGCTTTCAGTTCAGCGCAACGCTTGGACGACGCGTCTAGCATGATACGTGAAACCGAGCGTTAAGCCTTTACGTGTACAAGGGTAGCTGCGAGCACTGAGGCATCAGATTCGATAGGCATCCTTGTCCCAGATGCACATCTCTGTTTTCTTACAGACCCGGGATCGATCCTGGTGAAGGGAGGTGGATATGTACGGGTTTTACTCCAGTTGTTTGCCACCCGTTGCACGAGTGTCACCTCCGGGTACTCCGGTTTCCTCCCTCATGCGACAAAAAACAACTGTCGTAATGGTGGCAGGCTACCTCTTCCACTTAACATCTGCCGCTTGAGTATTTGCATGGATGCTCCATGGATGCTCCGTGCATCGTCTCTTTCTAAACCATGCGCAATGGCTGTTTGCCGTGACGTCACCATGAGTTAGCCAATGACGAACGAGAACAACGGCTGTTTGGCCGTCTGATTGGACTAGCCCAGTCACGTGATATGCACGTCACAGCAAACAGCCATGGCGTGTGGTATATTTCTATTTCTATCACAGATTGGAGGTCTGGCAGAATCAGTCAACATTTAGCACTAGCTGGTACTATCTGGCACTTGCTTGCATCAAACGGAGGAATGCACAACGCCAAAATTTGGTAGGTCCTCGTGCACCTGGGAGCAACTGTTGTAAACGTTGACAATATCACTGCCGCTGGCTAGGGCTACGGTAATCTTCGTACGGTTTTCAAACGGTGATGGTTCCTACGGTGATAGTTCCTCTATAAGTCCAAAAGGCTACGTACATAGGTTTGCATCTGTATTTATTTAACACTTCTCGAGCCCATTTGGCTTTCCCAACTATCGCTCGCTGCAGTCCACTTTGCCGATTTCGTTCACCCAAATGCGGTAACGTAGTTTTATAATTAGTACTTCTTTGTTTAAAAGCAGCAATGGCCAATCCTCTCGTTCTAATGAGCTGCGTAGCTTGTGCCATGTTGTCTTTGTCTGTAATTATCATATTTTTACCGACTGCAGCAGTGCGTCTCTCTCTTGAGCTTCGGCTCTAAGCGGTCATAAAGACAAAGGCGATTCTGATCTCGCCCGTCGGACACCACAGGCACCAGGTATAGGCCACCTGCTTGCTTGCCTACCGCGTGTACTGGAGATTCCGCGTCAGCATCATCATTTCTCCATGAATGCGCCCGCACAGCGCGATCGAAGACGTCGTTCCCTTGGTAACAAAGCTACCTGAATAGCTATTTAAAGCTTCTTATGGGTCAATGAGTGCGTTCGTGCAATCTGTGAAGCAATTGACATGGTAGTTAGAACGTGGTTACGTTGATTCCTCTAACGGGACTTAAATAGAAGAATCTGTTTTATTTTCACGTAATAATATGTTGAAGCCACGTCATGGAGTTTGAGGCATATTCTGAAACCGCTTCCTCGAGTTAGGGCACGTTTATGCAACCACTCGCTTTTGCATTCTCGCAGCTAGAAGCTAGAAATCATCTGAAATTCAAACATGGCGGCGGTTTTAGCTATGTCGACTCGCAATGAAAACACTGAATAATGCGAGTTCCGAAGCGCGGCTGTGAAAATTTCGTTAGGAGGAATTCTTTATGTTATTGTCACGGATTATAAGACTGCAAGTATTTACTCAAACGATGTCGGATTTAGCTAATCCAGATAGCTTTGTTACCATGGCAACGACAACTTTGCCATTGTGATTAAATTCTAGCTGCGAGAATGCAAAGGCGAGTCGTTGCGTAAACCCGGCCTTAGGGCACGTTTAGCAACCACTCGCTTTTGCATTCTCGCAGCTAGAAGCTAGAAATCACCTCAAATTAGAACATGGCGGCGGTTTTATGTCTGCCGCTCGCAACGAAAACAACAAAAATAACGTGAGTTCAGAAGCGTTTGGGAAAATTGTTTTGTCATGAGGAATTCTTTATATTATTGGCACGGATTATAAGACTGCAAGTATTTACTCAAACGATGTCGGATTTAGCTAATCCATTTAGGGTTGTTACCATGGCAATGCCACCTTTGCCATCGCGATTGAGTTCTAGCTGCGAGAATGCAAAGGCGAGTCGGCGCATAAACGCGCCCTTAAGAGGTGAAAGTGCGAGCCAGAGCGCACTTTTCACTGGAAGAAATGGCTTATTCAACTCTTGTGGAATGGTCCAATCAAAAAATTGTTTATTTCACAGGAAATACTAAAAAAGAAAATACAGCTGTGTTAACTGCCATATCTCTCATCAAAAGCTAGTCGAAAGTCTCTGCTAAATTATCAATGACGTGAAATGACTTTGCATCACAATTTATTCGTAATATCTACGGTAGAAAGATTCAAAAACTCGAATCACGAACTCGGTAGTTTCCATCAGTAACAATAAAGGAGCTGAACTGACACAAAGCATATGCTTAAAACATCAGTGTAGGGTTTAGAGTTTGTCATAGCAACGCTTCAAGTTGTTGAACGTTGTATAACTCACCAAAAACTCGGGCAAGGAATTCCACCTACTGATGTAACGCACCGTAAAACATGATTTGCCTATGTCAGTTCTGAAAGCTGGCTTCTTGAGCTCTCTGTGTGACCAGGGCAGCGTGAGAGGCTAGCATGCTCCTTCAGCGGCTATGGGAACTATTCTGGCCAATTCTGGCCAATCTTTCGGCCCCTACGATGATCGGAGGTTTCCCGGATCGAATCCCCGGGTTGGCACCTCCCTTTACCAGATATTTCTTCTTCTCTAAAAGTCTGGTAATGTTCAAAATTGAGTCGGTTCAGCCATACAAGTATTCAGTTGCTTCGGCTGACTTAAGGCTCAAAGAAATTAATTTAATATAAAAAAAAAAAACCACGAGTAAACCCGAAATTGGAGAATTCAAAAAAGGTTTCATTGGGCAAATCAATGATTTATTTGAGATTTGGTATACGTTAAAATAAGAATTCTTATTCTACGTTCCTGCATATATAAGGAATCTCCAAATGTCTAACCCAATCTTCATAAAGAAGTCGCTTCAAATATTTGCACTGACAAGCAACCATTCTCTGAACTTTCTCGATTTTATGTTTGTTAGGTTCGTAGTATGGGCACCATGCCAATTGCAAATATTCGATTTTCGGAAGGATAAAGGTGAAATGCGATTTCCGTGTGATATCTGCATTCTAGTTAGTGGGAACGAGTTATTTCCCAAAAAAGGAAATGTAAAGGTTACATTTCAGAAGCAACATGGCGGCTACGATGAATAGAATCAATAGTTGTCTTTTTACTTTAAAGTCAGAAGAGAGAGTGAATCGAGTAATAAATATGAGCAAACAAAAACGAGACTGTGTTGCAAATCAATACAAGATGATACTAGAAAAGAAGGGCAGTGAAGGAATTATATTAGACTGAATAACGCACGATTGTCAGAAATTACAGCAATAAGCTGACACTAAAGAGAAATAGTGTCAACAACGTTCAAACAGTTAATGTCAATTTTAAGGACAGTATGCTCAACTATTGAAAAAGACGGAAAGACTACGGTTCAACGAGAGTTAAATAAATACAGATGCAAACCTATATGCGTTGCCTTTTGGCCTTATATGTCAGACTGCCTGACCGGGGAATCGAACCCACTTCAGTACGTCTCAGTAAGGCTCAGGGGTAGTACCTCGGTCTTTGGTTTCAAATGTCGTGGGTTCGATTCCCCGCTCAGGCAAGTCTGACGTTTAAGTTCAAAAGGC
This sequence comes from Lithobius niger, assembly GCA_023313725.1. Taxonomy (NCBI): domain Eukaryota; kingdom Metazoa; phylum Arthropoda; class Chilopoda; order Lithobiomorpha; family Lithobiidae; genus Lithobius; species Lithobius niger. The sequence goes on from JAHWFP010057413.1 coordinate 20,762, forward strand.
AACGTAAATAGGTTTGCATCTGTATTTCCTTAACATGATCTGTGTTGACTGAAATAATCGGAAATAATTAGTGGTGTAAGTCACGCACGCCTGAGGTTCATGCTAGACGTCCACAAACAGTAGGCTGCAGTGAGAACACTTTTTTTTTCGGGATTCTCAATAAGGTGTGCAAACATTTTCATTTACCATCACTATCACTCGCAAAATATTTCACCACTATGAGGTGATATTGCTTGAAGTGCCCCAAGATGCTTAAAGTTTGACATTATTTAACACTAGAGGAAGCCCCGGTCACATTTCCCGGGACACATTTCCCGGGACATTTTTCTGGGACATTTTCCCGACGACTTGTCAGATTGATCGACCACTCATGGCTGGCTCCTTTTTGGCTGCAGGTATAGTGGGAGAGTGCATTTTCAATGCGGGCGCGAGGAGGGAAGAAGTGGTTTTCCTTTAGGCTTTCCTTTAGGCTTTCCTTTTAGCTCGCGTCCGATATTATAATAAAGATGTAGCGATATAGCGAAATAGCTAAAAAAAAAAAAAAACAATGAAAATTGTTTTATTTGCCTAGTTTAAAATTTAATTTACTAAACAATATCTCGTTTTATACTCTCAAGGACCGTCTATAAACACGCACTAATTACAGTAAAATTAATTTTCGTAGGTGTGGTTTGACATCGAAATTGGCGAAAAATGGCATTTTAGCCTATTTTGGCCCATAACTGTACAACGCACATTATTGTGCAAAAAAAAAAATATGGGTATTACGTTCCATTTTCTCTGTGAGCATCAAATGAGATGACGTTAAAATCAAAGTTTAAACCAATCCAATAATATTTCATAGCCTTTAGTGGCTATGGGAACTATTCTGGCCAATTCTGAACATTCTTTCGGCCCCTACGATGATCGGAGGTTTCCCGGTTCAAATCCCCGGGTTGGCTTCTCCCTTCACCAGATATTGCTTCTATAAAAAAAAAAGTCTGGAAATGTTCAAAATTGAGCCGGTTCAGCCACACGAGCATTATATTGCTTCGGCTGACTTAAGGCTAAAAAAGAAATAAAGTTTAAAAAGAAATATTAATAAAATTCATTATTTAGCTATTCCTCTATGTTAAACAATGCCAAACTTGAAGCATCTTGCGGCACTTCAAGGCATCATCTCACAGGGATGAAATTTTTCATGTGCGATAGTGATACTCAAAGGAAACTTTTGCATATCCAGGCAATTGAGAATTCCGGAAAAAAGTTTTTTTTTCACTGTACCATAACGAACGGTTTTATGGAGTGCAAAATAAAGGGAAGAAGATGACAATTCTTCCAAAACATTCCATGGAAACAGGCTTAAGATTTCCTTCAGACGAAACAATTTTACCAGACGCTAATCAACTCATTATTGATCCGATACGAGTCGGTGGAGACGAAATTTATTACTCCATACTGAAATTCCAGAATATTTCTAAGGGCGTGTCATTCTCGCTCGCCGAATGCAATTTGCTAGTCAACCGTTATTTATTTATGCTTAGTTTCCCGTTGCTACTAGCTGAATGCGGTAATGGATAACAAATTGTACGTATTATAAATAAACCTGTTTAAACCAATTATAGTGATAGTCGATTTGTTTCCTTTTGCCAATACAGCGATCGGTATGGCTACTAATTGTCTAACACCCAAATGATTTCTTGGCCACGGATCCACGACGCGTATGCAATCGTAAAACCATGGCCGCTTGCATATCTAGCTTTTGATCAACTGCGTCGGATGGCATGGCGGCGCACACCTCTCAATTAAAGACGAGCCCACTACGATTCTTCTATCGGTTTCATTTTAAACTTTAAGTTTAATTAGAACACTAGTGAACTGAATCAACATTAAAAATATTCAGCACCGTTTGGCAGTTTTACGATACGGGAAGCTTCCAAACCGTTTAGTCTCTGGGGTATGAACATTTCATTTATCTGACTGCGACGTTGCCATGTCGTACGACTGATAAGGATGAAATATCTAGATAGCACAGTCATTGCCCAAAAGTAGTTTTATGAATTTGCGCCCCCTCTCCTCCCCTGACAACAAAAAAATGTCGTACAGTAGAAGTTGTTTTAAATATTTCTCTTCCACCTCCAAAAAAAAAAAATACTAAGCATCAAAGTCATGAACGATTGTCCAAACAAGTAGCCTACGTCTACGCTAATTTCGCATGCCGACATGATTATACAAGCTTGCTATCCAGTTCATACGAATGAGATCAGTGGAAGCCGCGTGCCTACGTCAGTGATCTGTGCAATAATTTGCCAGTCATTGGTCGGTTGGTGGTGACATCAGACGCTGACGAAGGCTACATGGTTCCCAGTAATTGGTCGTGGATGGATGACGTCAATCGGCTGAAGAAAAAATAACGAACCTCGTACATTTGCTGCGAACAAAAATCTTTGATAATTTCTAGTTGAGGATTTCCCCAACAGATTCGATCCATTTTCGAACTTAGACCTAGAAATGTACCATAGAATCTGTGTGCAAAATTTGGCAGAAATCCGATAATTCGTTAAAACGTTATAGCGCGAACACACAGACAGACACCCAGACAGGCAGACAGACAGACTGACAAACCGTTCGCACAAGAGTCTAATCGACTCTAATAACAACACGGATAAAGAACAAAGTGCGTCGGTAATTTTAAACATTGCTACAAGATTGTCGTCATTTCACGTTATTTCCAAAATTTGCTATTCTCCCTCAAAGTACAGCTTCTAGCAATAAGCAAACGTTAGTAGAATAAATAGCTTCTCTTAGCGTGAATTCAAAATCCAACATGGCGTCCATTTCGTGGCTATCGAATCGAAGACAAACCATCGAATGCTGGCATACATAAAACACTCCGTCGTCCTGTACTGCAGTAAAAATTGTTTTCTTGTTGTCATAAATCGACGCTCAAATGTTGCAAGCATCGTACCCCGTGTCACGAGGCACGAGGAGAAGATTTGCGTCTGCGTTGTTGCCATGGTTACTAATACGCATAGACAACTCGAAAGCCGCATACTCCGGTAAAAGCGAGAAGGAGCCATCAGATTTAGTATTGATCAAGTAAAAGCTAGTGAGCGAGAAAACTGTCGTTGCGTAAACGAGCCCTTAGGGCGCGTTTACGCAGCGACTCGCCTTTGCATTCTCGCAGCTAAAACGCAATCGCGATAGCAAAGGTGACATTGCCATGGTAACAACGCTAAATGGATTAGCTTAATCTGACATCGTTTGAGTAAATACTTGCAGTCTTATAATCCGTGCCAATAATATAAAGAATTCCTCATGACGAAACAATTTTCTCAAACACTTCTGAACTCACGTTATTTGCTGTTTTCGTTGCGAGGCGGCAGACATAAAAACGCCGCCATGTTGGAATTTGAAGTGATTTCTAGCTTCTAGCTGCGAGAATGCAAAAGCGAGTGGTTGCGTAAACGTGCCCTAAGGCCGGATTTACGCAACCACTCGCTTTTGCATTCTCGCAGCTAGAAGCTAGAAATCACTTCAAATTCCAACATGGCGGCGTTTTTATGTCTGCCGCCTCGCAACGACAACAGCAAATAACGTGAGTTCAGAAGCTTTTAGGAAATTGTTTCGTCAAGAGGAATTCTTCATATTATTGGCACGGATTATAAGACTGCAAATATTTACTCAAAGGATTTCGGATTTAGCTAATCCATTTAGCGTTGTTACCATGGCAATGTCACCTTTCCCATCGTGAATGAATTCTAGCTGCGAGAATGCAAAGGCGAGTCGCTGCGTAAACGCGCCCTTACTTCTAGCTGCGAGAAAGTTAGCTAAGCGAGATATTTGCGTGAACGGGACCTAAGATCATCTTTAAGGTTGTTACGACATTCTCACTGATGCTAATGCATTCGGGTCGCACTTCTTCGGCATTTGGTTAATAAAAACAACTTCTTAACTTTCATCCCAACGATCTCTTTTTTTTTCTTTCCGTTTGTTGATTCAATTAAATTTTAATTAGTCGAAGTTTTACTTTCAACAGTTTCTGTTTTTTCTTTACCATTCCTAATTTATATTCTAGTCGGTTCTGAGTTTCGAGAAAAAGGCGAATTTAAGTTCGTAAAGAGAAGCATTAAAAATGTATATTGACGATAAAGAAATTCGTTTCACGCCGCAATGCAGCAGCATGTTAAGCTCGAATGATTTTTTTTTTTAGAATTTCCTTGAATATTGCTTTAATATTTAATGAAAACGAGTAAGAATTTCTCATAATATTTTCTAAGGACTTACTTTTGTCACACTAACTCAGCTTAGAAATTATTATAACTTTCTTTCATGTGAAGCTTATTTTCTTTTTCTTTCATTCGGCCTGAAAAAAGCGTTACACAGTGGAGAGCGCATTACGGAATGTATTTCGCCACGAATAATCTGACACAAGTACGAACATTGGATGGCTTTTCGCACTTCTGTCACTTCTGCCACTTCTGTCAGAAAATCTTACACTATCTTCTTTTTCTTACTTTATAACCCAACGTCCCATAGGAGAAATGAAGACGACGACGGCGACCCCCAGAAGGGGAACAATGAAAACGTGCGAGTGTGTCAATTCTTTGACATGAAGTTGAAACTGGGACGTTGTTGCCCTGAAAAGAAGTTAAAATTGGCACATTGTTGCCTCGACTAACAATTTGCTCTGCGCGGTCATCGCAAAGGCATGTCTTAAATGACGTCATCTACGAAGGACAGTTATTTTTCACACGGTACGGATTGCTCAGTCCAAAGCGATAAACTGGGATTGGGTTGGGGCCTGAACGGGAAATGCCGGTTTGTAGGGCAGTGCTTATGTTAGCTCCACTATTTGTTTGAGAAGGTGGAGGATACAAAAATTATATATCCTTCTAACCAAACGCTGTGCTAATCTCAGCGGCAAGTCTTAAATGACGTCATGCACAGTTATTTTTCACACAGTACGCATCGCTTAAGCCACAGCGAAAGATTGGGAGTGGGGGAGGGGGGGGGGGGGGGTTAAGCATACAATTACGCATTAACTGAACCTAAAAGAGAATTTCTGGGGGGGGGTTGCTTGGAATACCAATTTGCCCAAAACCTCGCAAAAGGGAAAGGGGCAGTATTAATTCAAATAACCATCCAAATTCAACTACGTGTAGCAAAGAGGGGGAAGGGAGGAAAACGGAGAGGAGAGGGAGAGGACGGAATAAAAGGAGAGGGGACTGTGGCAGTGAACGATCAGGCAGCACTGAGCAAATACTGGGAAACAACCACGGGCCAAACAATAATACCCGGGCTAAACCGGGTACGACTGCTAGTGCATTACAAGGCAAAGTTTCAGAGTAGAAACGACGACAACGCAAGAATCCCCACCTAAAAAAAAAACACAACAACGAAAACGGACGAGCGTGTTAATTCTTTGGCCAGAAGTTAAAACTGGCACCCTGCTGCCTTGAAAAGTTGAAATTGGCACATTGTAGCCTCCAGTAACAATTTGCTCTGCGCGGTCATCTCAGCGGCAAGTCTTAAATGACGTCATACACGAAATACAGTTATTTTCACACGGTACGGATCACTCAAGCCAAGGTACCAGAGTGGGAGTGGGGGAAGGGGTGGACGGGGAAGGCCTGTGTGTTGGGCAGTGCGTCTGTTAGCCCTGCTCTTGGCATTCTAATGCTAGAAACTAAAAAGACTGGGAAGGGTGGCAATTGTACGCCACTGTTGCACACACAAAAATAGTCTACAAACTATACCCATCCAATGGACGTACTGCGGCTTATGGCGTAGGCCTACTGGCCGATACAAAAGAGACCATGCAATCGCAGCCTCCCTTACTGACCTGTAATTAAATGTAATTTATACAGTTTACTGGTAACTTCTTGTTTGGATCTAACATAATTAAAATAGTTCAGTGTGTTTATTTATTTATTTATTTATTTATTTATTTATTTATTATTTATATGTGCGCCCTTCTACTTCTCTTGAAATAGTGGCCTCAAAAATTGGAGAAAGGGTTTGGAAGAAAGGAAATTTCTCCGAATCTCTCTTAGGCGTATTTTTAAATTCAAATTTGGGTCCTAAATGCTCCAAATAAACGAAAAATGACCGTTTGCAACAATCGGCAACAATCATACTATAATACGTGACGTAACGATTGTTGACCAATTTTTTTGCGTGGAAACCCGTAACTTTTCGGGAACGTCCATCAACGATGGTTAGGCGGCAACAGACCAACAAGGAACAAGTCAGTTAATAACTGGTTGTTCTCAGTAACAATCGCAAACCCACGTAGCTTTGCTCAAAAATTGTTGTCGATCCAACAGACACATGCAAAATACAAGCGTTATAGGTATGTTGTGACACAGATGAATAGTGACAAACTACGTAGACATCTAAACCTTATTTAAAGGGGTGATGCAATAAGGAATCCCCTCGAGCGAAGCGAGACGACGCCAACGGCGCCAACGGAGCGACTCCAACGGAGCGCCAACGGAGCGAGCGAAGCGAGTGTGGCTATTATCCTCGAGCGAAGTGTGGCTAGTCTTCTGTAAAGTGGGCTAAACTCTGGATGTATAAAGGACAGTCTTTCGCTTTATACGTTTTAATTCACGTTAGTTTTTCCTCTTTTTACGTTTAATTCAACGTGTATAAAACTAACTTTTATACGTTTGGTTACACTGTATTACGGGTTTCTTTCACATTAAACAGATTCGTAAGGCCCGCGTCAAGTTTTCCCTCACTTTTATTTTCACATGAAAACAATATCCTATTCTACAGGGTGATTACAAACGAAATTGACAGTTTGAAGCGTTTCTTAAACGAAAACTATACAACCTATCGATAAACGGTTTTCACCGCCACGTTCTGCAAATCACTAAGTTTCGCAGAGCGGTTTTACTTTTCGCATGCACGTCTCGTGAACGTCACGTAGCTAGTTATGCAAGATAGCCGCAAATTCTACAGAGAAGGCGCTTTGTGGAAGGCACTTATGACTTAGCCATCAAGAAGCCCTCATCTAACACGATTTGACCCTTTTTAATTCGACGTGTCACACGTCGAATTAATGCGGTTGTGGCCAAAAAACGGGTGGACGCGATTTACGTCAGCGACATCTCCTCAAAAACCAGACACATTTGTTCAATTCTGATTCGACGAAATTCAAGTATGTGGGTGGGTCACTTGCAGTGCGCAAGTACAAAAGGTATTATGCCCCACAGAATATACATAAGACGCTTGAAGTATAATAACCTCTAACAAAATCCTTCAGCGAAGTTTTCAGTTTGTTTGTGTTTTTTTTTTAAGAAAACCAATATCAGCACCCGATGAAAACTTATCTGGTCAGTGATTGCATCGTCGCACACAAGAATCTGGCTCATTTGCCGTATCGTAGCAGCAAAAGTTACGAGACAATTTTTTTTAATGTGATGTGCCATATACTAGATATTCTTCAGTACACCACGCATTCAAATTTTTTTGTAGTGTCCTGTTGGTATGTTTGCCGTTACAACTGCATACATCAATTGAGCATTTTTCTTTATTCTGCCATACAACACGTCGAATTACTAATGCAGTGTAGTGCATCCTTGTTTTTAATGGGGGAATATATCAAAGATTCCTTCCCCCCCTTCCAGCCAACCTACAAGATCTTAACCAACTGATCACAGCGGCAATTGCCGTAATTGATGAGGATAGGCTAAACTGTGTGTTGGCAGGAATTTGATTATTACACGGATGTGTGCCATGTAAGGGAATACACAGAGAACATCTATAACTTGCTAAGCGAAACTTGGTGAGTTGCAGAATGTGACCGTGAAAACAGTTTATCGATCAAGTTCAGTAGTTTTCTTTTAATAAACGCTGCAAAGTGTATCATTTGTAATCACCCTGTATTTTAACTCCCTCAAAAACTGAATATTGGAAACGAGGGCAGAATAATCTTGTAAGTAAAGGTGGTATATTGTGGCTGAACTGTCTTCAGACTTTGCGTGCAATAAAATGTCTTTCAAAATATCCTAGCTTGCATTTATTGATTGCTACGTGGTATCGTACCGGGACCACTGGCTTTCACATCCTCCCTATACCCCTGTTTTCTCTTTGAAACAGTCGTATTTTAAGTTTTATGTCAGTTCTGTAATGTTCTTTCTTCAAGCAGCTGTTTAAAATTGAAGAATCGAACCGTTTATCGATTTCAGCAGAGATGCAGATGCCAATATTGATTCCTGTCAACCTTTTCTACATAACGGGAAAAGGAAAAAAAGTTATGTATACCGTCACAGTGGAGCTGAAGTGATTGGACGGCTGCATTCAATTTTTCAGTTGAGGAACTGCCATGGTTCTATTGTTTCAGCCTTGTGCAAACTTATTTTCGTTTCTCTTTTCTATGACACTTTGCAAGCTACAGCCTACAACGAAAGTACTATTTTGTACTATTAATTATTATTATTTTTTTGCATTCTAATTCTGGGCCTATCCATTCTGTTCTTATTATTAAAGACCCAGGCATTGGTTTTCTCTGATTTGAAGTTGTCGACTCCCTGTGACATGGCCAGATTTTCATTGTTTTTCTTCCGATGATGTTACCACTTTTATTTGGGCTTTCAAGGTATTTCTTCGCTCCATCCTTAAATACGCCGGCCCTGTATGGTCACCACAACTTGGCAGGGATACTGACAAAACTGAAACTGTTCAGAGACTTTAGGACCACTACGCGGTTTACATATGTCTTCTGCTGATCGATTCAAGATTGACAAATCGGAAACTCCGAATCGCTATAAGTTATACACTGTCCTCTCCTTAAATAAATGCAGATGCAAACCTATTTACGTTGCCTTTTGGACTTGTATGTCAGACGGCCTGAGCGGGGAATCGAGCCCACGACCTTCGAAACCGGTGAGCCATAAAATGACACGACCATTATGTTTATATGTACATATGCATGTGTTAAATGCTGCCTATAGGACGTTTCCTTTTAGGCCGTGTCAGTATAGCTCAGCGCTCTTTGTTTTCGAAGGTCGTGGGTTCGATTCCCCGCTCAGGCAGTCTGACATATAAGTCCAACAGGCAACGTAAATAGGTTTGAATCTGTGTTTATTTAACTATTGTTGAGCCATGGCTTTCCGTCTTTAATCCTTTCCGTAAGTTACTGTTTTTTTCACAGTCTCGTAGATGTTTGTGGAAAATTCTTTATTTCCCATGAAGCAGAAAACCCTTCCAGTGAAAACTCATTTAAATTCGTCATTCCTCCTTCTGTAATTGCTGTAATTTGTTGTTGTTGCCGGGAGTGTAGTTGGTGTATGGTATCCTTTGCCTGAGACAGTAATGTCTGCGCCCTCCCTTTTAAGACTTAAATAAAAGGTTAACAGTTTGGGATTTATACAGCTTCCTGAAGATATGCATATTTTCTTTTCCTCCTTGTTGTCTTGTGTCTTCAAAATTATTTTTTCTCAGTACTTATGTAGTACATAAGTAGTACCCCTGCTCCCCTCCCCCTCCGACTTTATCTCAAGTTTGTCCTTCGTGGGCAATTAAATGTTTGTTTAATTATTTATTTATTTATTTATAAGTACGGCACACTCCGTGATGCATAACGGGTAACTGAATTCCTAATTTACATGTATACACCCTCAGCCTCTTTACACGAAACATGTCGTCCAAGTATCCATTTGTGCCAGAAAATATAAATATATATGCCCTTTAAGGGAGCGTGTTGTTTATAAACAACGCTGTACATTTAAATCAACACACCAAAACTTTCGCCAAGTTAATCGCACCGATTAATAGTTCGAAGGTTAAATGAAAACTAGAACATTGCTACTTTTGGTAGCAATGTTCAAGTTTTCATTTAACGTCCGAAGTATTATTCGGTGCGATTAAGTTGGCGTGTGTTTTGGTGTTGATATCACTCCTTTGAAGGGCCGAACTATTCGGAACTTGGCGGCCCCTTTTACCAGTTTTGGTTTTTGATATATCAGTCTTTTTTTTTTTAAATTGTGTATTAGCCTCAACTCCACTACTGTGCAGATGTGTAATAAAGTAGCACGTCAACAAGAAATTGGTTTTCCACAATTTGATACTACCTTTTGCCTATAGGCCGAACCACAGTCAACTTGGTCACCTCTTTATAGGTTTTTGGTTTGGTTTTAATTTTGTTGTAATTTGTTTCACTTCGTTAGTTTTGGTATGTTGATATCACTCCTTTGAAGGGCCGAACCACTCTCAACTTGGTGGCCTCTTCACCAGTTTTTGGCTTTGTTTATTTTGCTTTGTTTTTAGAGTTGGTTTTTTTTTTCGTGAATTGGACGTGAATACAATTTCGTTGACAACGTTGTGTAGATTTATCATGCTACACTAGTGTGTGTCTAGGCACTCACGTCAGTATACACGTTGTTATTGTCCGAACTTTGGCTGCCCAATGAGAGACGATGCCGACAATACTAACAATGGTTATAACAATATTTTCGTACTTACGCCCCATCCTCGTAACACCCGTAGGGTTCCAAACCATAATAGGTACGCAGTTCGTATTGTACTACAGCCATTCGTCCAATTTCATAGCTAGAAGCCTTCCCGTTATCTCGGTATCGATGAATAATCACCCTATGGAAATTAACATGGGGATGAGCGGACTAGAATTAGCTAGCTAGCTAGTTACACATTTTCAACGTTATTGAGGGTCAGATTTTGCATTGAAAGCAGCTTAGCTGGCATTCCTACACGAGTTAATTTTTGTCAGGTGGGTCATTGCTCTCGATTTCAACACAATTTAAGCTTTTGTACCGCATTATTATTTTTCCCCAAGTAGCTGCAATGTGCCCAACTATGCTTCAAGATATAAGACACTGACGCTATGGCGCCGCGCTACAATGGTTTACAACCTCGACAATTGAATTGATGTGATGTTTGTAGTGATGATTGTTGCCTAACTTGGCGCGACACACTAGCGAGTGTCTAGATTATTTCCCAGTTAACCGCTGAAGTTTCGTTCGCGGACAGTGTTGTACGCAAACAACGTAACATGCTCTCATCTACCGGCAAGTTGAAAAACTACTTGTGCATTCAGGTATTTAGAGTTTGTTGGCATCCAACATGGCGGTGTGCGTTTTATTATTTTTGCTGTGCATCGGGACACTGTGGTTTTTAAATCATTATAGTTTCTAGTAAAGCCCTACAATTTGTTTTTTTTTCGGTTGATATGGCTTTAGGTTGATAAATACAGCACAAATTTGTTAATTTTTTTTTTTTTTTTTGATCTGGTGAATTTACGTTTGTCCCTTAAAGGGTTAATTGCAAAGTTTTGTATCGATTTAAATAGTTAACGTTTTTTTTAATGTATTTAGTAGCTTACGATAACATTCTAAAACGACGTCACTTCTTTCTTTATGGGTCTTAGAAATACGGCCGACGTCCCCCTCCCCCACATTCTAATGAAATGTTAAAATTAATTAGATCCTTTTGTTTAACTTTAGAATATCGATCTACGGCTATGTCTACCTTCATCCCTCTACCATCCGCTACCCTCCCCCACCCCATCCCCAAACGTTATGAGAGTGACGTCACACGCCAGCGACTGCCCCCCCCCCCTCAACCAATCCCCACCCCCAATCTCCGGATTCTCGGATTACTTCCTCCCCTTCAGAAGGCACCGTTTTGTTTCTTTTGGCATCGGAAATATGGCTGAATCAATGGCCACTTGCAACCGCACGTGGAAAGATGTGTAGATTGGACACCCTGGTCACACGCTAACATTACCAGTCCCCCACAATATAAATAATATTCTAAAATTCTGTCTTCCTCTTTATCGGGGTTCTTCTGTTTTCTAAAATCCACAACGTACTTTCGTTTCTACACACACCACCCTCCCCCCGCCCGAACAACGAGTCTCGCCTCTATGCCTTTCTTTCCTCTTGTAAGCCTTGGTCTCAAAACACCCCCGAACTCCCCCAAATGCGTCACCCATTTCATGACTCTTGCATGGCACACGGGAACGTTAGGCAAGCAATTGCAAGGGTTTTTCTTATTGTATACACGTGAGAGTGAATCGGCGAATGACCTGGATGTTGGCATTGCACCTCCTCCGTACTAGACCACTAACCTCACTCAAGAGTATAAAGACCGCTGTTGACTTGACATGTAATATGAATAAACGTTAAAATAAATGCCAGAGAATCTTTCTTAAACTGAAGGCGCATGACAATTCGTATGCAGAGAGCACTGCCCTAACCTGACAGAACGAAATTTCGTGCGAAGCAATGCATATGGTTGGTGTTGCGTTTATGGACCGATTTTAGCGTCTTTCTTACACCATGCCGGGTCGTGAAGCAACCGCGAACAGCCAATCTGGTTTGGCCTTTAGGAACTGAGGTCGCGCGGGCAACGCAATACACGTTTATTTACGAAAACGCTTTGGGAGGTGCCTGAACGCCAGACACTCCTGCTTCTGAAACATACTGTTAAGGGGCATTTTTCTTTAGTAGTGTGAACTTCGGCTCCAATGTATTTCTTTGTTCATTACCGAGGGTGGAGAGGGGAATAGATTTACTCCCTGAATAATGATGATTTTGCCTGCACGCTTATTTTTGGACTCTACTGTTGTAACCGGCTTACATCGACGGCAACACGTAATCTTCGGAGCCAGCGCTCCTTAGTGCACCTTGGCGTTAACCACCGCATACACGCGGGAGTTGGCACAGCGCCCAACAGTCGGGTGCGAGAGTGTTCTATTGTTCGACTCCAGTTAGAACCGGATCGCACCAGCTTAGCCATCATCCTTTGGATTCGAGGCTTGGACTCAGGCAGCTATATAACAGCCCGATCCCGGCCTCTCACGAGTTGGTGTTTGGGGTTCAGACTGAACGGTCAGAACCTCTTGAGCCTACAGGGTCAGTCAGAAGGATAAATTCTGGTTGTTGCCTAATATGTAATGCTATGTGTGCAGTCCCCTAGCTGTACAGTAAGAAGTAAATTGGAATTGAGCCTTATCTTGAAACTAATCGTCTACTTAGCAACCTTACACTGTTAGTGCGATACTGATGTGTCGGCACCATTTTCTTATATCTGTTCCTTTAGAACATTACATTTTTAAAGGCTCACATTCGTATTTTATATGGTTTAACCATTTTTAATACTACTGTTTACATAAATAATCCGGTCTATTACCTCAATAATAAATAATTAATGTTGACGGTCCTTACAAATTAAACACCACCGTTTGTCGTCGTCGCCCAGTCGCCCAGTCCGAAATTAGCACTACGGACTTCAATAGAATAAAGATTATCGCAATTCCCACTGCGGACTTTAATAGAATACGGATGGAATGTGTGAAGACAAAATAATATTAATGAAATACGTTTCATACTAAAGCAATGTTTTTTTTTGTTTGTTTTTTTTTGTAAGGACCTCCATGTTTTTTCGCTTCGTTGAAATCTAGTGTCTTAAAAAGTTGTTTTGTTTTTAAGTATCCTTTAGGTAGTCCCCACAAACGATTTAGGGGCAGATATACCTTTTTTCGACCTGAGTTCGATCGATTTTACAAGGGTTCATTCTCTTAAAAACTTCGGGGATCCAGAAGTAACCGTGATTGTCGCAAACATTTCTTTGCCAACCGCGTGGTTTCTCCCTGGAACTCGCTTTCTGAGGACACTGTATCAGCATCTTCATTGCGGATTTTTCGGGGCTTGCTAAATCGCACTGACCTAACTGTCTTCCTTAAGCGTCCTTATCTGTGACGCTGCCCATAATTTGTAGGACCGGAGTTAGTGGCCGCTTAATTCTGCGGCCCTTCTGTGTTTCCTCACCCCCTTCTGGGGTAAAAATGTTATTATTATTATTATTATTATTATTATTAATATTATCTATGATGCATGGGTAAGTAGTAACATAAGATATGGCCTGGAGATATATGGTCATGCACCAGAATATTTGGTAGATAGATTACAAAAAATACAAAATAAGATGGTAAAAATAATGTTTAATGCTAATATTAAAAAAAATACCTTAACTTTATATAAAGAAAAGAAAATTATGAAAATAAAGGATCTAAAAAATTTTGTCATATTAACAAAAAATTATTTCTGTAACAAATATAAAAACTATAATAAAATATTAAAAAGAAGTAAGGGAAATAAGGATAGATTCACTGGACCAAAATGGGCAAATTATTATGGGAAAAGATGGAAAGAATGGTATATACCAAAACTATGTAACGAATTATCAGAAAATATGTTGCACTATTCAAGACTACAAGATTTAAAAAAAAGATCTATCACACAAAATAATTTCAGGAACACCATTAAATACCTAAAAACATAATACCAAAAATAATTGTAATCTATAAATCTATTAAACAACATTCCAGCTGAGTATTCTTGTAATGTTTAATAGTCTAACTACCAATAACTATTTTCATTGTAAAACTCATACAAGTTATTTTTTGTAACTTCGAGAATTGCATTGCTTTTGTAATTGTAATTGAAAATAAACATTATTATTATTACTATTATACTGATTTTTTTTTCTTTCGATGTACCTTGATAGGAACCTTGCTGCCAGAACTTAGATTTCTTTTTTTTTTAGCTCTCACCCATCTTCGTCTTGCACAGTATTACACGGCACAGACCAATGCTTTCTGCCAGGGATCATTTCTTATGGATAGGTTTTTTTTTTCCGGCTGACAACCTTTGATGCGGTGCCGAAATGCCATCACAACAGCTTTCACACCGGATTCTGGAGCAAGCACTTACCACACGCCTTTGTCACACATTCGTTCGTTGCCTTGCAATCATCTTTATTCGACCCACCAATAACAGCCAGAAAAGCTAAGCCCTTGCGCCAATGTTTTACGTTACCCGTTCTCAACAAGACGCAAGTGAAGGTGGTGGTATTTCTCCGGGAGTCGACATTTCACAACTCGGGAACCAGCGACGAAATCTTTTGCTACGTGATTGACCTGTTCTGCGGTAATGGACTTTTAAGGTCTTACTCGGTACGTGCCTGGATGTAAAAGTTGTCACATCAAAAATAAAAAAAGAGAGAGAGAGAGAGAGAGAAGGAGAAAAAATTTACAATTCTTCAGTTGTCGTCGTTTTTATGTGCAACTCTCTCGTTTTCGGCTCTTCCCTTCTTGTGTGCCTTCGAGGGTGGCTGAAAATAAAACCCACTTTTAGCCCGCAAGGCCCGCCGCGTTTACTGGGTGGGCGACACACTGCCGAGTCCAATAAACCCCGTTGATATTTGCGTTGGATTGGGTGTGTGTGCGTGTGTGTGCGCGTGTGTGAGCGTCGGAGGGGGCGTTTGGGCAATGGGGCGGCGGACGTTACGGACGCCCCCACCGTTTTCATTTCCCTGCCTGGAAACTCGAGTGTTTCGTGACACGGGTCGCTCACGTAGACGACGATTTAATATCGACAAGTGAACGGTTCGAAGGAAATTGCCCGTTCTACTCCCGCCCTTTCTGACGTTCATTGCCAATAATTTCCCGTTTATAGTTCGGAGCGTGACGTTCAAGTCGTACACGTCCGTGTCGCTTTGGGTCTCACCCCCCACCCTCCCTTCCGCACCTACCTAGCCGTATAGCTACCCGTTTTCGTTCCTCTCTGTATATACACCTTCTATTGGCAATACCACTTGCCCCCAGCCTTGGTAAGCCCAAACCGCCCTGAAAAGGTAGGATAGGATTATGGGATTGGATGTGTCCCACCGAGTCGTTTCATGAAGTTTTAAAGGGAATTTCCCCCCTCTTCTTTCCTTCCTGGATCCTTACCTCATTACTGAAACCCCTATAAACTCAAACTTAAGCACCCTTTGTTTCAATTACGCCACTTCTTGAAGCAGTTAAAATTAATTAAGGCAAACGTACTTACCAACGAAGCAAGCAGCAGCAGTTTTACAATCTTGAGCGGGCTGGACTCACCGCTAAAGTTACCGTCGTCGCACGTTCATGCGAAATTTAATCGCAACGTGCATACGTATGGTATAAATGCAATCTAAAACGGCGTAAAATGGCCAGTAGTGTGCGTGTTCATCTTCTCGTGCTTGCAATAAAAGTCTTTTTAAGTTTTGCTAAGTGTCTGACGGAAAAAAATATATATTCTTTCATACGCGTATATCTATCCGGCAGCGCATTTATAATCGCAACAGACACATTTTAGAGCATACCACAACGCAAGACTTTAAAAAAATGAAACAAAGTCCTAACGTACGTCACAAATAAACAAACATAAAAATGTTTATTTGCTCCAGCAAAATGGAAATGGAAGGGTCCAGGGAGGACCACTAATAGCATACCAAGGTTTTAAAATAAAAACTTTATAAAATCCTCCACTTAGTTTATCCTTTTTCATATGCAGAGTGTGCTTGTCGAGCTTAAGATTTACTTATTAAAAATTTTAATAAAATGTTACGGGCAGTTTTCCGGACGAAATAGGTGAGCCCTCAGATCGCACTTGTTGAGAAGTTTCCGAAAGACGTAAATCGACGGGGCTGAGTCAATATCATCGCTCAACGAATTCCATGCAGAGATCACTCTTAAAGCGAAAAAGGATCACCTACAATTCAAGTTAAATCCCTGGTTAATAAACCTAAGTTGTTTTCCCCCAAGTTCTGGAGCTAGTGCAAACTTCAAAAAAACGTACATCAACAGGTAACAAACAATGCATAATTTTGTATGTAAGGATTAAGCCAGCCTGCAGGCGTCGACATTCAACAGTGTCCAACTTTAAAACACTTAGACGCTGGTAATATTGGTTCTCACCTAGCCCAGGTAAATGTTGTGCAAATCTTCTCTGGACCGGTTCAATCTTGTCAATGTCCTTCAACAGTCGTGGTGACCAGACCTGGCTAGCGTACTCAAGTAGTGGGCGCACGTAGACCTTACAAGTACAAAGCTTTAAGTCAGAATTCCCGAGGCAAAGCACCGCTGGACAAATTGCAGGCTGAAGGTCTGCTGGTGTTGAGTGGTCCCCGAATGTCGAGGGGCCACCAAACAACGGTAGCAAGCACTGCCCAGTGGTTAGAATGGGCGGGTGCCACCAAGTGAAAGGCGGATCGAATCTCGCGACCATCTATGAACAAATGGGACTTAAAAAAAAATAAGATAAAAAGTCTTCCAATAACGCGAAAAGTTCACATTATTATTATTATTATTTTTTATGTACGGGTGGAATACGTTATTCCGTCTGTAAAATTGCTCGTACAGTAGTTGCTGTGTGCACCTTAGTCTTTTTAGGAGTAAAGATAACACGAATTGCACACCCATTGGTGCACCCAGCACTATTATAGGATGCTAACAGCTCGAATAAACACGCGTCGTTTGCTTCGAGAAAGCAGTGTCGGCTTAGCCATAATAGCTTTGTTTCGGTTTGGCGTCACCAACTGTAGCACCTTGGGTAATCTCCCCTGTTTACACGGTCCAACCGGAAATAGCACTGCTACGCAGCCCCAACGCACTGCATTGAGTGGACCGAGCCAGTAGACGAAGGTCCGTGGTTTTCACCAACGTAGAACCGATACAAACAACTGTGGCTCCATCTACCGTCTGTCACATCGATCGTTAAAGCTTTCATCAAGTGAAGGAATACCCAAAAAATACTTTCAAAAAAAAAAACTAGAGCTAAACCTGCGTAAATTAGTGTCTGAAAATCTGGTACAACATCGGGATTCTGAACACAAGCTGTAAAGCTTGAAGGTGCCTATTCACCGAATAGAGCAGTGACATTTGCCGCCATGTTGGCACCAGCTTGGCACCAGTATGGGTTTTGGAGGGCATAACTACAAGATGCACTACATAAAAATGGAGGGAAAAACAACGGAAGAGCGGATTTCTTAGTTTTGAAAGAACGTTGTTTTCTCCAACTACAAAAATCGCGCGTTTTAGGTCTAAACAATCGCCCTTCACAGCATCAGCTTCAGTATGACGCCCTTCTGTTTCTCTCTGCAGTGCCCCTTGCAGCTAACCCATTAAGGCTCCAGCATAGAGTTATATACAATAATACTAAGTCGTGTCACTGCTCTATAACAGGCTGCAGCTCTAGCGCCGTCTTCCAATATTTAGTTCTATGTAGCACTTGATGTCAACAAGTAAAGAAATGCGCAAAGAAATTTCTTTTTACACAAACGAGCCACGTGCCTCCTTAATTACTAAAAGTAAAGTTGGTGCGCCCACGTGCACCAGGGAGTTTGAAGCCAAAGTTAACAATATCACTGTCACTAGATGGCACCAATCTAACGGTTCAAAATATGTGTTTCAAAATAGTCGGTTAATAGAAAAAAGTGGCAGTGATGTCGTTAGGCTTAACTTGACCACTTGCTCCCCGGTGCACGTGGACGCACCAACTTTACACACAATAATTAAGGAGGTACGTGCGTGGCTTATTTGTTTCATAAAAAGAAATTTATTTGTGTGTTTCTTCCCATGTTGAAAGTAAGGGCTATGACAGAACTAGATATCGGCAAATGCTGCGGCAAATGCTGCAGCTTGTCGTTTGGTGTCAATCCCCCTTTAAGCTGTTTTTTTTTTAAAGAAACTTTCTTAACTGCAAAAGTTTCTCTTTTTCATTCAGTGTAATTTTTTCTCATATTTTTACTTTCGAGGGGCGGACTTGGCTCGTGAGTGTTAAGGGTGTTTGGGTGGGTCGGGGTGGGGGGATGGAGGGGGTTACAATGCCTCCCCAGCCCTTACCTCCCTCAAGGTGCGCCACTCTGGAGCCCACATCGTATCTGAACTCAGGTTCTCCACTTTGACAAGGTTCTTAAATCCGACTGTCACGGCTTACGCTTACAAGTCGGGAACTGACAATCAAGCTTGAAACAAAACAAAACGAAACACACAATAACAAAAAAAAAACTAAAAAGCCCGCAGAAATCAATACGCAGCAGGAGAGAATTCTCTCCAAGATGGATGTCACTCCAGTCAGGAATAAAATTCTCGAATAAAGTCAGAGGCAAGCCCGGATTTCAGTTGGTGCATTAATAATCGCTCACTGGTGCGCCTTTTGATCACGTCTTTCGATCGCAACGCCATCTAGGCAACGGACTATCACGCAGCGCCAGACTGTAAAGCTCCACGTTGGGGGGCCCCAGAAGGGGCTTTTCCCCAAAGCAACATTGAAACGCATCACGTTGCCTGGGTTGCTCGTAAAGCAACAGGCCGTCCTAACGACCTGTCTCGATGTGCGTAGAATATGAGCCACTGAACACAGTGTGGCTTCTGGCGTTATCGTATATCCATCGCAATGAATATTCACAAACGTTATGTTTGCCGAGCGACGCCCGTTGTAAGGGACTGTGTAATCTGCCGTTAGCCAAGCAAAAGTCTATGGAAAATTGTTTGCATCAAAATGTTTTTATGGCACGGTCCCTAACTTTCACAAGGCTAAAAACGATCAGCGATATATCCCGTATCCCCACACTTTACAGTGCGTGATATTCATATCGTCACACTAAAGGGCACGGCACAGGAAAGTGGGGTGATGTCACATGACGTGACTGAGGTGAACGACGTAATTTTTACATGATGAAGTTTCCGTGATGTGCAACACGATAATAGACATCAATTCATTGAATTTAAACGAAAACTTTTCTCCTAAACGTCGTTTTTTTTTTTAAAGAAAATCCCACCCTCAAGTCATAAAACTCACCCCGCAACCTGACTGCATCAATACGAAATTATGCAAACATGACGACACAAACTTGGCATAAACAGGTTATAATAAAACAACACAGCTACGAAGACGAACTTTCCATTTACCCCCACAATTTTCTTTTTCATTTCGAAAGTTATGGACCGTGCAAACAAAAAGTTACACCACCCTGGAAGAAATCGGTCGGATTTTTTTTTAAGCCAATGGCGATATCCTTTACATGGCCAATCCGTTCGAACTAAGCCTCAATGGCGTCTCGGCCTTCGGCCTCGACGTCATCTTGACCTAGTTCTCGCGGATTGGCTAGGTGCGGGATATCACCCATCGGGTGATAAATGCGATACAGTTTGCCAAGGGTGGTATAACTATTACTTATAAGGCACCCGTTGTTCTCACATACCAGTCAAAAACACTAACCCAATATTTGCCGCATTGCAACCCCTAGCATTTTCTTAGTAAAAATCAAAATACCACTACCAAAATACCATTTGAAGTTAATCTGCTAACAATGATCTGGCACAAAATAAAATTTGTTACCCGCCAAAGTTTTCAGCCGTTTGAGTTCGTTATATTAGACGCCAAGCTCTTTCACCAAGTTAATCCCCACCGAATAGTAGTTCGAAGGTTAAATGAAAATTGCCTCCTGCGCAATTTTCAGTTATTTCATTCGTTTGAAGTCTTAGTCTGTGGGATTAAATTTGTGAAAGAGCTTGGCGTTTGATATCAAGACTTCAAACGGCTACAAAGCTTGGCGGGAATCCTTAAAAAGTTTCTTTTGGACTAGATATCACACCATTTTGGCCCAAATTGATAAAATCAATTTTTTCCTTAGCAATTACGGGATGGAAAAGCCAAACCTTTTTATGGCCCTTTTCTCTTTATTTTTTAAAACTCACACCGTATATAGTCCAATCATTAAAACATTGTCCGCGCTGTTTCATTTTCCCCAAATCAAGTGATTGGGCACAACGTTCCGTTGTTGTGTACGACTAAATTCACACGAATCTGCGCATCTTTTTTTCTGTCATAGTTTTAGTACTTGCCTGGCAAGTAGCTGCAGTCCGGACAATAAAAAGATCCCCATCGATACGACTTAATTTACCTCGCTAATCAATCAATTAACGACACGTCCGTCGTAGCAACTGGGGTGTGTAGTGAAGCCCAGTGTGCGGCCATCTTGTAGGAAAATTTCCCGAAGGATTCATTGTAGTCCCCGGATGCTACGAGCGTTCTTTCACTGCAGTGCGGAAGAAAATTACGGAAAGAAAAGTCACAGAAAAAAGTCACGAATTTGCCTATGAAAAAAATCACAGAAAAAACCTTGCTTTCGTGTACTATGGCAGCGAGTTTCTGGCATTTTTGATTGGGATGGTTTTAGGATGCTATTGCTCCCGCACGAAATGTGCCCCCCCCCCCCACAATTCGTATTGCGCACGTTTGGAGTTTCATTCTTCGTGTATACTCGGCAGTGGTGAGATCCAGCAATTCTGATTGGGGAGGCCTTAGGATATTTGATGTTCCCGCCACAGTTCTGATGGCGCACGCTACGAGTTTAATTTTTCGTATATTCTGGCAGCGAGTTTCTGGCACTTCTGATTGTCGAGGTTTTAGGATTATTTATCGTTACCAGGCGAAGCGTGGCCCCTCATAGTTCTGACGGCGCACTGCCACTCAGCGTTAGCCATAGCACCAGAAAGAAAGAGGGACAATATTGCTAGCTAAATCCCATCGGAAATTCCTAGGTTCTTTTACATGCCACAATCGACATGAGCACGAGACATGACGGGGCCATTCTCTTCCCGAAAATGCCAGGGGTGGCTGACGCCGGACTCGAACCCGGGAACTCTGGCACACGAGACAGTCATGCTAGCCATCAGGCCACCTTGACCCACGAGGAAGCTCTGTCAGATGTGCGATCGATGTAATGCTCATTAAATTAAATTTAAATAAATTAAATCAATACCTGATACCGGAAGAAACCAAGCTTAAGTAACCGGTTCACAACAAAACATGCACAGCAAAAACACATTAATAATGAATTATGTCGCACTGTCTCTTTCAACTGTTGGCTGATGAGGTGCTGTCACAACACTTTCTGGGAGTGAGTTCCAAGAATAAATGGCTCTCACAGTGAAGCAAGACTATCCAACAATTGCGCGGATTCGTGGTTTTGCCAACTTTATGCTGTGTCCTCTGGTTTGTAAACGACATTCGACTGTTGAAAGGACTGGTCGACACGCAAAATCACCACTTCGCCAGATAGAATTTGACGAGTCTTGATAGGTCGCCTCCTAAACACATATTAACAAAGTTTGTCAGATCAAGCCTTTTCAAACGTTCTTCGTAAGGCAAACCCTTCAGTGGAGAACAGTGCCTGTTGACGGCTCTCTGAACTTGTAGCAACCTGTAAATAACATCGTAGTAGTGGGGTGACCAGACGGGTACGGAGTATTCAAGTTTTGGTCGGATACACGTCATATACAGTCTTCTTGTATTCGTAAGTGTCCATGGAACGATTTGA
>JAHWFP010057413.1:43301-74283 GCA_023313725.1 Lithobius niger
ATGGCTGGTTCGATTTTTACTGTTAAGAAAGACTTGTGTACCAAATTTATGTTTTCTGCAAAATTTCTGCAAAAATTTGTTACTCCACTTAATGATTTCTGCCCAGTGCTCTACAATAATAATTGGTCTGCCGATGCGAATACTGCAGTAACATCAAAATCGTGTTCAAAAGGCCCTAATCGGTGTTAATACCTACATTTTGAGCTATACAAATTGAAAATTGGTTCATTGGTTTGATCTCTAGGTGAGAGCAAAAGTTCTAACCCATTTGACTTTCCGTGTCAAGAATAATGTAGTTACATTAAATAGCATGCGAAAGGCCCTAGGTCTTGTCCATACCTACGTTTTAAGCTATAGAACTTGAAAATCGGTTCTGTGGTTCGATCTCCAGGTGAGGACAGAGTCCCAACAGCAACATTAATGATTTCTGCCCAGTGCTCTGCAATTATAATTGCTCTGCCGACGAGTATACTGTAGTCATATCAAAATCGGGTTCAAAAGGCCCTAGTCGGTGTTAATACCTACATTTTAAGCTATACAAATTGAAAATCGGTTCATTGGTTCGATCTCGAGGTGAGAGCAAAAGTTTTAGCCCATTTGGCTTTCTGTGTCAAGAATATTGTAGTTACGTTAAAATAGCATGCGAAAGGCCCTAGGCCTTGTCCAGACCTACGTTTTAAGCTATAGAACTTAAATATCGGTTCAGTGGTTCGGTCTCCAGGTGAGGGCAAAGAGTCCCAACAACAACAACAACAACAACAAGAAAAACAAGAAGAACAACAACAACAACAAGAAATGGCCATGCTGTGGAGGCCGAACGGTTTGATTGTTGTCATTAAAATTTGTAATGGGGTGAAATAGTTACGACACGACCCCAAATACCGAATTTCGTTGGTCTATGTCAATTCTGGGCGAGACTATAGGAGTTCAAAGTTTGACGTTTAACATGGAAGAGCGGTCCTCGATAAACGATAAATTCCCAGAATGAATAAACTCCACCTTGGGAACGTACTATAAGGGAGGTTACACAAATGTGTTGTCCTAAAATGGCATGTCACAGTGCCGAAACGCGTAATTTTAAAATAGTTAGTTTACGGTGGTGACGTCACGCTAACATATCTCAATGCTAAAAGTGTAGTCGTTATATACGGCTAATGTGAAAACCCATACGTCACCGTAGGTTAATTTTGATAACCCACACTTTTTCATAACCCACACTTATTTGACAATTACCTCACAATTCACAATTCACAATACACGTCAACCCCTACTCCACCATGTAACAACTCGCCCACGTGACATATAATGACCGGCCTTTCGTGACTACCGTACACAACACAAATTCAACCAGGACACCCCATTACAACCAGCATTAACAGGCACATTTGCGAGCTGCGACATTTTTCGTACCAACACGTACGAACCTGGCGATCTTTTGTCCCGACGGCACATAAACTAGGCTACTGACACTTTGAAATACATCTAAACTACGACTCAAGCCCATTGCCGTTTTATACTCTATAATCTTATTTAAACCAGTAAAGTAGAAAAAATACGGCCTTACCTTAAACACTGAATTCCAAAACAAGAACAGAAATAAAGCACATCTTCCCGTAGCTATTACTTTCCTATCAGGAAATTTCTAGACAGGAAGTTTCTAGATAGAAAGTTTCCGTTCAGGAGTTTGCCACTGTCGTATATAAAAATGTTTATACCACGACTCTGACGTCCCCCTAATTTAACGCCACGCTAAATTTCTTTAGATTAAATCCCCTTAAGTGTGACCGGAAGTGTGTGTCATCGTAAAAAGTGTTGGTTATCAAGTTACCCTACACTTTTGCCGATAACCCACACTTTTGCCAATAACCCACACTTTTGACACTTCCGGATCCCACGACCAGGAACGCACACACCAACAACCAAATACAGCGTGCAAAAAAGTAATGCAATAAAAACGTACAAAAGGAATTACTTAACTTGCCGGAATGACCCGAATGAAATCCTGTCCATGCTAACTCTCACATATCTGGCCCATACCTAAGCTTTATTCACTCCGCGTAACTCCCCACCCCTCCCTCCACAAACTAAACTGGAATGACCTTCATTCATACCGATACCCTATTACCGTATTTTTTAAACAATTCTCAAACTACAAACGCACAAAATGAATGAACTACCTTGCCAGAATGTCCCGGCACAATGTCATTCTATCCCTGCTGCCTCTCCTCGAAGTTTTTTCACGGCAAAAAGCTTCGAAAACACGAGAGAGCTTACTAGCGTGAAATCGGGCTAAACGACGCCTGTCTCCTTCCCACCCACTCCCTCCACAAACTTGACCCAAAGGACTCGTCTGTCTACCACCTACTCTCCCCCCACCCCATAAACTAAAATTGAATGACCTTCACTCATAGCATCAAACTAATTGATTACCGTACTTCTTGAAGCAATTTTCACATAACACAAACTCATTTTAATTAAATACGAGTTACCTTGTCGACCCAACCGTGGTATAAATCATTTATTGATGAGAAACGAGCGGTTTTCGATTTTTTTAACCCACAGCAGCAATTATTTCCCCAGCTCTCGTATGGAAATAAGTCTCGGGCTTCGCCCTCGACTCGACCTATTTGCATACTTGAGCCGGCCAATAATCGCAGCCGTCAGTTAAAAATCGATAACTGCTCGTTTCTCACCAATAACTATTACTTATATTCATTGTAATTCACAAATAAATTTACAAAAATTGTTAAAACTCAAATAAGCATATATGTTAGCTTGGCGTCACACTTTACCATTAAAATACACATCCGTGAGAAATTGCTCATTTCCCGGCTAACCGGCGATAATGGCTCATTTGCCCGAAACGGGTCAGTCCAATGTTTCGGGGTTAGGGAGAGGACCCCCAAACCCCCACGACATGGAACTGCCCCGTTCTCGCAAACGAGCAATTATCGCTAGTTAACTGCCGATTTCTCACGGAAATCTGTTAACGTAGTTTGTGACTGTTTTCCCTGTGACTTATTTCCCCTGTGACTTTATTTCTGTGAGCTTTTTTCTTACAAATGTTTCATTTCTCTTTATAGATGATGAATGGAGAGCCCAACGCCAGGACCGGTCGTCAAATTTAAATCAAGCAGCGAATCACCTCTCATTGGCTTATCAACGAACAAGCTGGGTTGAATTATTACTGAGAGCTAGTTTCAAAAATCCATTTCCTCCCAAATGGGCAGTTAACGCCGTAATCAATATTTCTAAAGGTAAAATCACCAACAACGATAATAATGCAATCACGCTTTATTTTGGCAATTTTCCTCTCCTTTAAAGGCCGCTTTGTCACAACTTCATCATGTCACATCACGAACACTGACCGTCCTAACGGAATGTACCATTAAAACGTACCATCTCTCGGGCTATAATCACGTTTAGTGACACGCGTTGAGAAACGGAGCAACGTTTCCAGTTCTGGTTTCTGTCTGTCGGCTGTCAGTCTGTCACTCTGTCTGTCGTCACGATGACTTACGAACCCATTACCCGATTAATTTCAAATTTTTCGTAACAACCCTGCATCCTAATAATATTGTGAATTTAATTTGGTAAAGCCGCTAAAAATTAATTAAGTGGCTGTCGGGAATGGTACTAAAAAAAATTTATGCGAGCGGGCGGCGTTTTTTTGTTGTTTTTTTTTTTACGTTTTATTCGTGATTTTTCAGAAGCGGGCGATGGTTTTTTATTATTATTTTTTTTTTTTACCAAACCAAACGAAATCAGTAACTTATATTTTGTTGTTGAGTACAATATCTCTGTTTTAATGCCAGTATCAACATGCAAAATTTGCACATATTTCATAAAAGTGATTCTTTACATCCAAGTTTTTTAGTTGTGACATATGCCCCTGAACGATCCTTAGATTCGTTTCGAGGCGATCACGTGAATGGGGCAAAGAGTTCGTGTGGTCATCGGCTCCAGGTATAATCTGTGGTGAAAGTGCTGATGCGTGATTGGTACTTTTTTTTTTAGACAATGTCATAAAAAATGTTTCATGCGCTTTGACAAAAAAAAAACCCATGCGTGCGCTCCTGAGAACCACTTAATTAATTTTTAGTGGCCTAAGTCAATAATAATTAGTCTTCATGAACCCGCTACATGATGGAAATCGCCATCAGATATGCAAGATACCTATTTTATAGCAACGAACCAGGTAGAAAGCACAAAACAACAAAGCCGTTTACAATGGGGAAAACACTACAAAATAAATAAAAAGAACACTAGACAAATAATAATAGCAATAAAACTTCTTAATATATTACACACTTGATTTGTACGAGGTCATGAAATATTTTCTTACGAAACTTTAAAAAAAACTCGACAGTTTAACTTATCACAAATTGGCTTTGGTAGGTCATTCCACACACTGGGAGTAGCCTAAGACAGACTGATTCATTTTCCCATAGTTAGTTCTACACTAGAGGAAGCCCGTGCTATATGCACGGGGCCGGTCATGAATTAAGTTTACGGACACATTTCCCGGGACATTTTCCCGGGACATTTTTCCGGCACTCTTCCCGACGACTTGTCAGATTGAACCTTTATTGAGTTCATCGACCACTCATGCCTGCCTCCTGTTTCCATGCAGTTAGAGTGGGAGAGTGCATTTCCAATGCGGGCGCGAGGGAGGGAGAAGTGGTTTTCCTTTTAGCTTTCCCTTTAGCCTTCCTTTTAGCTGGCCTCCAGGATTATAATGTAGATTTACGAGGAACAAGTTTGTCATTGTGCGGGTGTTGTAATTGCGAGTATCACAGCCTTCTGTTGTTAGTTACACCACCGGGGGGGGGGGGGTTTCCCAACATTTTTTTCCTTTAAAGAAATACAGATGCAAACCTATTTACGTTACCTTTTGGACTTGTGTATGTCAGCCTGCTTGAGCGGGGAATCGAACCCCACGAAACCAAAGGCCGACGTCCTATCGCTGATCCAAAAGGCAACGTAAATAGGTTTGCACCTTTATTTATTTAACTCTTGTGGGGTCTTTGGCTTTTCCGTCCTTTTCCTTTAAAGACGTGTACACGTATACGTACACGCAGCGAACTTGAAGCCGTAAAAGATTTAGTGATTCAAACAAAGGCAGAGTATGCTCCATGTTCGGCACTTTAGCAATAAGTCGAACTTGCTTTCGTTTGTAAAGTTAAAATTCTTTGTACAGTAGGTAAGTATTCGTAGTTCCCCTCTTACCCCCCCCCCCCCACAATTTTAATACCATACAGTATGATCGGATAAACAATAGCAGACTAAAGAGAACGTAAAAGATGGCTAAGGGTAGTCCGATATTGATGTCGGTTTCTGTATAATCTGTATTTATCGTTTTTTTTTGCCATATCAGTATCGGACCACTGTAAGGCTACCGATACAGATATTCGTTACGCCAAGAAACGCAACCGTCTTCCCTGCAAAACTCGACACTTAGCGCGGCAAAAGCAACAGCCAAGTTAGAAACGCAAAGCCATTTGCTCAGTTTGTAATGAAAATGTTCCACATGATAGTTCCGACGCTCGTCAGTTTTACAACGAACAACTTAACATCTAACTGAGAAGATGAATGTACTGAAGCTATAAGTAGGAAATAAGGGTAAAAATGCTGTTATTGCTGCGCAGAACGTTTTGGATATTCTCAGCAGTTGGAACCCATGCAAAACCAGAAACTGAATTGCATTTGTATGGAAATTTTAACTTTTAGTGGCAATTTCTTTTTATTATCGGTATCGACATTGGTATCGGTTCACATCGGACCGGACCGGTTTACGCTTCATTGGTATGGGATCGGATCGGTAAAAAGTCTTATCGGCCGATCCCTAAAAATAGCTTGGCACGCAATGTTTTACCCATGCTAAAATAGCATTGCTTCAAAAAAAAAAAAAACCTCTACTACTCGTTACAGTCTTTTTATGAAACTTGTCATGCACTGACGAACTCTAATAAGCGCTCCCTTCCTGCTGGCCATGTTAATTCATTTGATGTTTGTAAGCTTCGTTTATTGGCTCCATGCGGTTTTGCATATGAACATTGCTCGTCTTTACAGGTCTTTCTGTGGAACAGTGAGGCCAGTGCACCGCCTAATAATGCTAAGGTTGTCCATTGTGCAAAATAAAAACGTGTACTATTGTCTACGCGGTTTATCTTGAGCCCTGCATTTATTTTATGAGCGACTACGTTTTCCTGGAGGGGACGGCATTAATAGACGGCCGCCATTGTTTTTGTAACCATCATGGATATCAACAAGGCACTCTGCTACCAAAAACATACAATTGATTATCTGTGTCGTTCTGGGGCGAACTCAAGATAGGCCGCGGATACTATAATTTCTGTTTAGATACTTGCTGAAGTTTTAAAGGCAGTGAACTATGCGAATAATCATACGCGGGTCCGCGTGTAATATATATGCTTGAAGTCCTCCCTCCAGCAAAACTAAAACAGTTAATATCTCCCTTGCTATTCAATAATATTCGACCAAACTTGGTCAGATAGTATATAGGTATGGAAGGTATATTTTTACCAAACGTTATGCGGTTTCGTTCAAAAGTAGAGGCAGGAAGCCATACCGTAAATTTGAAAACCGTTCACAAGTTGTAGGTATAAACGGGACAGAAAGCCAATTGGGATCGATAAGTGTTAAATAAATATGGATGTAAACCTATTTACGTTGCCTTTTGGATTTAAATGTCAGACTGCCTGAGTGGGGAATCGAACTCACGACCTTTGAATCCAAAGGCTGGAGTCCTAACCGCTCAGCCATACTGACATGGCCTTAACTGACATGGCCATACTGACATGGCCTTGTTTTTGTTCTGCCACTGTTTCAGAAAAAAAACTACTGCACCTACCAAAAACTTGAAACATGATCTACGACAAAAATTGTCTAGTTCTTCATTTTCAAAGAGACCTCTTTTTTCAATTGGGCTAGCCATTCCGGAGTTATGGGACCCTGAAAGACCAGTTTTATTGAATTACCCATTGTAATTAAGGAAATATCCCAATCTGCAGGTCCATTCTTCGTGCATATGGTATGTCTTTGCTAACAGCCGATTGTTGATGGGTAAAATGAAAGAACCCGTTCAGCTAAACACACATAGTTTTAAACCAAACTAAGCTACGTTGCTAATTTCGAGACCCAGGCTTCGAAATGTGCAGCTAGAAACGATAGGAATGACGTATTTATTTTGTAGATGCAGGCTTCCAGAGCTGAGCTGAATTACTTCAAAGTGGGCAGCAACAATAACTGCATGCGGCTGGAGTCCTACTACAAAGCCATACTCATACGGCTTACGGTAGGCTGAGCGGTACGACTCCGGCCTTTGGTTTCAAAGGTCGTGGGTTCGATTCACTGCTGAGGCAGTCTGACATTCAAGTCCAAAAGGCAACTTAAATAGGTTTGCATCCGTATTTATTTATCACCATTGTTACTCATAATGTTAAGTAACGTCCTTTACGGTTGTGCAATCCCTTCCCCAACAATGTATTGTTTCACTCAAGACAAGTAGTGACATATTTTTCCTCCCCCCTTTTTTTTCGCCTTCACTCTTTTTCCGTCCGACACGGCCGTCCTCCAAAATTACCTACTGTTAGGCCTATGTATTGTTAGGCCTAACATAGGCCTACGACGCCATCTTTGGGCTCGACATTGCCCGTGACTGGATGTGACTCTTTACCCCAATTCGTCCACATCCGTTCAATCTTTATCGTACCAAAAACTAAATGAAGCGACGATTACCTAAAAACTACTTAACAGTTGGGAATCAATTCTTCTATCTTTAGTTTTTAATGTCATGACGTATTAGTGACAGGAGTGTATGAATTTCCGAACTCAGAGGGCGGATGAATACGTTACCATTCTGACCTAGCAATAAACTCTTGTTCGGACGAGTGAACACGCCATTCTTTCACTGCCTATCACCATCTCTACGAGGACATTCCCAATTTAGCCACGGGCCTCAGAGTGCCTCAGAGTGCCTAAATTTCTCATCACTTTGAACTATACCTGTTTTTAAACCGATGCACCAAAAACTGCAGAGATAAGTCGTACGTTGGGCAGAAGTTTCATATGAGTTGGGTACGAATGTAGGATGGTTAAACGATTGCGATTATGTGCAAGAGTTCGCCTTAAATGTTTAAAGGTACCTTCCACCTGCCCTATAACATCCACGCGCTGATCTCCATCCGCGTACCATCGCACCGTTTCGTGAGACTCAGCGTAGTAACACAAGGCCAACTAAGAGAGTAGCGAGAAACGGAGCTACTATATCAGTTGGCCTTGGGCGTGGACGAAATAGCATAAACGCAAAAATTGTCTCGTCGCAAACCGGAAAGATTTGCGTATTTTAACTTCACACTTTATAATTTTTTAGGCTAGTATCTTATAATTTTTCTTCGGCGATCTGTTGAGTTGAGTTTATTATTAATATTTAGGAGCATATACAAGGACAATCATATAAGTGACAAACCCACAACCCACAAGAGCAAATGCCCGCGTGTGGATTGGGGCCGCACAAAAATATAAATCAAACAAACACAAAGGAAATATATTTCCTACAATCAGAACTAGGGATTACATGCGGGAAATTGTTTAAGAAAAAAAAATATATATATATATATATATATATGTATAACAATGAAATAACAACAATGAAAACAGAAAAAACAAATTAGGTAAAGTTGCGAAGTCAGCACAAAAAATTACATGAATAATCCGAAGAAAACAATAATAGCACAAAATCCTGCCAAAAGAAACGAAGATTGCAAAATGAAACACAATATTTAAATTCAGAAAAAGTTAAGTCACAACAATGAACAAATTTTCTAGGATAGATGGGTTTAGATCAAGTAGCGACCTGAACAAATGTTTCCTAAAGATGACATCTCACTCAAACTTTTTATTTCGATGGGCAAGGAATTGTAGAACTTATTACCCAGAAAGTAGCTGTATTTGTGGAGTCTTTCCCTATCAACTTTAGGTTGAACAACGTATAAATTGGATTCGTTCCTAGTACGAGTGGTGAAGTGAGCACCGTTTTTACGAAAATTAATTAAAATTAAAAATGCAATAATAATTAATTAATTAATAATTTTAATTTTTACCGCATTAGTGTTTTCGATTTTTGATCTCATGGTAATTATTAGCAAACGATTAAAAATTATTACATGCACACACTCGGATGAAACGTCATGGCTATTGTAAGCGCGCAAAGGAACATTATAATCACAGGATGCTATTAAATTAGTTCCCAATATATTCTACAGAAAATCTCTCTGACGCCACATTTTAAAACGGATTTTTAGCAAGAGATTGGCTAACGGTAAGTAAATAGAACTTTGGGGGCCGTACTTGATGTGGAGGATCGAGAAAAATGGCGTTGGGAGGAATGTACCTTTAAATGGTTCATACCTACAGGGTGTTTCAGGAGGCCATAAAACTGTTAAAATTCCAGGAAATACTAAGGAGGTAGACAAGTCAGAATAAAGAACTAGACAATACCTATCCAAAATGCTTGGCATATATCGAGATATCGCCGTGTTAACCCCAAATGGTTATGATGGAGTATTTTAGTCATGGATGAGTGATAGCTAGTGCCCGCCTAACTGCAAGGTGCACGCATTCCTGTGGCATCATGCACTAAGGCTAAATTCATCAGCTCCACAAACTGGGATGCAGCAGCAAGATGCACCAACCTGTGGGTAAGCCTTGCGATAATCGATTTACGTTCGATACTGCAGTATCGTCTAATCTTGCCGAGGCACGAGAGCAGCTTGCCAGCTCAGTATTATCACACGTTTTGCAGGGAAGCAGACCTAGCTTCTTTTCAAAGCCTCTCATATCCAGCAGTTCTTAACATTAAGAAGGCAAAAGAAGGCAGAAAAACCTGTGCTACCTTGTTTTATTTTCCTGGAGCTGGGCAACTCACCATTCTGCCCCACAATTCTGTCCCACAACAAAAAAAAAAGAAGCAGACCAAGTTACAACAAAAAGGGACAAAGCAGACCCGCATAGTCATCAAACCCCGCCCCCGCCGCCACCTACCAAGGTACTCGACTGCTTCTACGCAACTTTGGGGGCGAATCATCTGCAAAAATAAAAGTGGCCTCTGACTATGGTGGAATCCCTGGCTGAAAAAAATTCGTCTGCTCGAGTTTCGTCGCTATGTTGCTTCATGGGAATCCTTCTTCTACTGATATAAACTGAGAAGTGCGATTCGTCAGTGAGTAAGTCATCAGTTTCAGGCAAGTTGTGAATTACAACTGAGAATGAACTGTTGTTCTTGTCCGGGATACAGCATTTCTGAACTTGTGAGCGAGCGAAGTTTATGACCTTGCGTTGTGTTATTGAATTGCATAAAGCCTGTAAATTACCATTTAATTACCCCCCTTCAACATTTTTAACTTTAGATTATCAGTCTTAACTCATTCGAGCTTTTAACTGTAAAGTTTTAATTTTGAAACTTCCATTGCCATGTGCACTTATTTTGTTTATGAGTTCGTTGTTTTACTCATTTGAAACCTTCAAAACTGCATCCTCCCGTCCCGGTTTCTTCCTCAGGCTTCAATCCCAAACATTGGTTTCCACATCCTGCCATAATTACTTGCTTTATTCGGGCAAATTCGACTGGAGCCTTCGCATGTAGATGCGTGCTTCGTCAGCTCTGGATCCCTTCTCTTGTTTGGTTGATAAGATGTAAGTAAACTAACTTTATTTATTTATTTTTTATTTTCTTATTATACAAAACATTTCCAAAGCCCCTACGAATCACAGAAAGAGCTTGTATGTAGTTCGCATGTTTTAACACAGAGGATTTTTGCATAAACATTTAACTCAACACAGAAGAATATTAATATATGATTCTTACAAAACGACAGTAACTTTAGGACGAAAAATAAAACAAGTGTAACAGGAAATCCAGTTGTTTCTTTAAGCATAGTTGTTTTCAAGAAGCCATTGTGTCGTCATTTTTTTTTATTTGTCCCAATTTTGTTAATTTCCCAAAATTCTTTCGGTATTTTATTCGTCAAGAGTGGTAAGAGTGGTAAATTCATGCGTTTGCAAGGAGATACCGCAATACTAATAAAAATGCTAATCAAATGAAAAAAGGTGACTGCTGTCCTCAAAATTTAACGAAACCAAAAAAAAAAAAAGAAGAAGAAAAAGAAATGGACCAGAAAACTAGATTGGCATTTCCATTTCACAATTACTAAGAAAAAAATGGATTTCATCAATTTGGACCACAAATTAGTGATATCTACCCCAAAACAAAACTTGTTAAGAATTCCCGCCAAGCTTTTCGGCCGTGTAAAGTCGTGATATCTAACGCCAAGCTCTTTCGCCAAGCTAATCTCACCGACTAATACTTCAAACGTTAAATGAAATAATTGAAAATTGCGCAGTAAGCAATTTTCAGATATTTCATGTAACCTTCGAACTATTACTCGGTGGGATTAGCTTGGCGAAAGAGCTTCGCGTTTTATATCACGACTTCACACGGCCGAAAAGCTTGGCGGGAATCCTTAACAGGTTTTGTTTTGGGGTAGATAGTTGTTTTCCAGAAGCCATTGTTTCGTAATTTTTTTTTATTTGCCCAATTTTGTTAGTTTCCCAAAATTCTTTCGGTATTTTATTTGTCAAAAGTGTTATGTAAAATTTATTTAACTTTTCCCATATTTGTTTCTTGTGAGTTCTGGAAGAATGTGTATTTTATTTTAGTTTGATAAGTTTTATTTACCAGTTTAGCCATAGGTTCAACCTTAATTTTAAAGAAGTTATTTTTAATTATCGTAAAATTTACTTACTAACTTTTACTAACTTACTTACTTACTTAATTAATGACTAACTTACTTGAGGAGATTCGCTACAATCTCTGCTGCGTCTCTCACTTTTGCGGTTCAGTTCGCAGTTGGAATGTGCTGAGCAGAGTGGGCCATGCATTTACCAAGCGAGTCCGTAATTACAGAAGTTGGGGGGACCGTAACCACAGCGCGCGCGAACAAAGCCGAAATTGCTGATTGAGTTGAATCAGGGTGATGATGAAAGCGTTTCCCGCCTTTAAATGCTGTTCAGAACGTAACGGTCAGGGAGCGTTCCCCAAGTCAGCCACACAAGCTCAAGTAATCAGCCACCGACGGATTTGCTGAAGGCGCAATTTCGCGCTGGTCTGCCTTTGTAGTGACCACTACTCCCCCGCCGCCCACCCGACGCCCGCATCTGACACTAATGCTTCGAGATTGAAGGACCACAGTTTTAAAGCGTATAGAGAAGGATAAGGCGCTCCTAGATCAACCCAGACTTAATTGCAATGAGCAGTGAAGCGCGAATGTATTTGGTCGAAGGCGAAGGGGTTTGCCAGCCAACCGAAACTATCTAATAAACCCCTATCACTCCCCCCCCCCCCCCCGACATAACTTAAAGACGCATTTCTAAAATCAAACCTCAACGATTTTTAAACTTTTCAGCTAATCCAAAACAAGTGCTTTTACAAACTCGATCATTTTGTCATTTTAGGATGAAACACCTTCCTAGATTTAATTTCAAAAGACGGAAAATTTACGACTTTAAATATTTTTTTAAGGTCAGAATTAATGTTAGGCCGATAAAAATTAATTAAGTGGTTCTCAGGAGTGGCACAAAAAAAATCAAGGCCAGCGGGCGGTCTTTTTTTCTTTTACTTTTTACACTTTATTCGTGATTTTTAAGATGTGGGCGATGGCTTTTTTTTTCTTTTTTTTTTACTTTTTACTCTTTACTCGTTATTTTTCAGATGCGGGCGATGGCTTTTTTTTTTACCAAACAAAACAAAACCAGTAGCTTACAATTTGTTATGGAGTACAACATCTATGTTTTCATGTCAGGATCAGCATGCGAAAGTTGCACACATTTGATAAAAATCATATTTAAATCCAAGTTTTTAGTTAGTGACGTGTCTTTAAATGGATCTTGGATTCGTTTCGAAGCGATCATGTGAATTGGGCAAAGAGCTGATATGGTCATCGGCTCCAGAAAATGTTGGTGAAAGAGCCGATGCGTGATCTGAATTTTTTTATAGACAATGTCATAAAAAACGTTTCATGCGCCACGTGTGCGCTCCTGAGAACCAATTTTTTTTTAACTTTTAGTGGCCTTATGTCTCAATTTTTAAGTTTTGTGGGTGTAGACATTCGACAAATTTTTATGCAAATTAGTTATTGTTTTAAATGTCTTGGTTGCTGATGTCCAGGGTCTGCGAACATTCGAACGTAGCAGACGAAACGTCCCTGCCCCTTTCGTCCTCCGGAGACCAAAGGTCGAGGAGTATCGATGGGAAGGTATTGCATGCTTAAACGTCAAATTTATACATTGGGTAATAGCACGAGCGCTGTTCGGTAGGAGAATTTTTTATTTACATCGGAATCAACTAGTAAGAATTATATTTAATAAGAACAGCATTCAGATTACTTATTAAAATTAGGTACAACTTAAATTTGAACGTGGAAAGTAAATTTTGTAAAACTTTGGTCTGCATTGTTCGTTAGGAATGCTTTTTCTCATGATACCGCGCTTCAGCATTTGAATGTTGCGGGCTATTTGTTTTCAGGCGAACGGTACTTCCCGTAAAAAAATTTTTAAATGTTTGGACAGTCATCTTTAAAATTGTAAAACTCCTTGGAAGAAAGGTGACAGGACAATTATTGCTGCTCGTGGAGCGTGAGAAGTGACGTGGGAATTCCATGATAAAACCTGTCAGAAGAGAGGAATTTTCCCATCTTTCACAACTCCAACCGTCACATCCCCCGTGATGCTTCGTCTCACAGTTTGCCCGCATAGCCTATTTAAATTACTCGTTTAATAACGATGCCAGATATTTTAAAGCAGCCAGACAACGTTCGAACTTAAGACGAATAATTATAATTAGCTTTACTCCCGGCGTAACACCGGTCTAGTCGGTTCCTCATGCACAGCCCATATTTCCCCATGGTGCGGTCAGATTTCCCGCTGTAGCCTCTCGGTGCCCACTGCCCCCTGCCCACCCTGCCTTCCCAACATACCTCCGTTATGTGATCCGAATACGCCCCTTCCCTGCTCCCCCCCTCCCTTGGAACCCCTGGTGTTTGGTCTGCTTAAGCCCGTGTCAGACGAGAAGGTTCTCACTGACGACACGACTAAAAATCGGGTCGGGAGGGTAAGTTGGCTCGTGTGACAGGGTGCAGACGACAAAAGTCCGGTGTAATTAAAGAGTCGTCCAGACTCGATGGTCAGGCTACGCTGCCAGCCCTCCGGGTACCGACTTTTTCTCACGTGACCGATAGAGACCAATGGTGAACGCATACCACGCATTCCAGAAAAGTTGGGGTGAAGTTGGACATAAAGAGAGCAAGCTATATGCAGTGTGTGTTGATTCTGAGGGCAGTCGGGAGTGGAGGAAATCTGCCCGTGTGACAACCAATGAACGTCTTTTCGTCTGACACGGGCTTTATGGAAGTAAGTAGCGTTTTCAATGGAGGGCACCACTCTTTCAAACTGGCTGAAATTCCGGTTTCTCCGTTTTGACACCAAGCGCGATAAACCCACAACAACGATCGTGCATGCAGTGATTGTTATTCAGCCAACTTTGACGCTATTTTGATTTAGATTTATGGAGCGTATAAGCGATCTGCGAGGGCCATTCGCTCACAATTAGCTTACTTAATCGACCTAATTGCTAAGTTAACCATAAGAAAACAATGAGGACACAGAGAACACCATCTTATCTTGAGTAAACATCGAAGAGGTGGAACGCAAAAGGAGCAGACAACAAAGAAGAGACATAGGAAACATGAAGAATCGGGGGGGGGGGGGGGAAGATGAGGCATAAAACGGTCAGTGGCCTTACAGATGCTGAGAGGCTGATACAAAGAACGCAAACTATTCAACTCAGCTCTAATAGCCAGTATTATTTCGCCTGTTACTTATTGTGACAGGGCACATCCGTTCACATTGTCGGCCGCTCGTCGTTTTTCTTTGCTACCGTGTCAAGAATGAACTGGCTAGCCCTCTTTCATTGCTACTGCTTCCTCATTGTGTAGTTAATATGAGCCGTTGTTATTGGCTGTTTTCTCAGTTATTAGCACGGCCGGCAGGCCGTGTTATTAGAGTTCGTTTGCGCACGAGAATTTTCAGACAATGGACAGGCGGCGGCGCAGGGGGTAATAATGTCAAAACGTTACAATGCTGCAACATGTAACAACGGAAACAACAACCAGAACTGCAACAATCCAGAATCAACTACTCATCGAGATGACGCATGGTAAATCTAGAAACACGCTAATGTGTTGCCATCAAATAATAATCATGGGACAAAACTTGGGCGAAACCTGAACATCAATTTGCATTTCTAATGTTACGTTTTTTCGAAACCAAAAATCGGTGGACAGTGGACACATGGTAGACCAGATCGTAGCAATTACAATAAAAAGGAAGCGAAAAAAGCCAATAAATTAACTGAGCAAAAAACGGCTTCACCATTTAGAAAAAAAAAACATTAGAGCTCGTATCGCCATACTCACAGCCATGAAGTTACAGGAATAAAAACGGATTAGAGTTCACTCGAACGCAACGAACTATAATTTGAACTTCAATTAGCAAAACGTAAACCCACAAACACACACAAAATAGACGCCATAAACAGCAAACCACTACAAAACTGAAAGATACAAATGTATACACAAAATGAACACGTAATTACTCAAACGAACTAGAAATAACCACCTCAAACGACCTTCAAACACAAACACAGGCAAAAAACTGCCTTAACTAGGAGTTTCACAATAAATGCACTCAAAATACACATATACCCACTCACACGAAACAACTTTCTTTCTAACATAACCATTGATCAAAAACAGTCCTTGTTTTGGAGTTCCAATTACAGTTCGTTGCGTTCGAGTGAACTCGAATCCGTTTTTATTCGTGTACCTTCACGGCTGTGAGTATGGGGATACGAGCTCTAATGTTTTTTTTTTCTAAATGGCGAAGCCGTATTTTGTTCATTTAATTACCTTGGGTTTTAAGTTTTGTTGGTGCATACTTACTTATAATTTTTTTATGAAATTTACTTATTGTTTTAAAAGTCTTGATTTGCTAGTAACCGCCAGGAGTCTGATGACGTTTGAACATAATAGACGAAACGTCACCATCTCATTCCCAGTTTTTTAAGTGTTCATATTTTGTTTACATACGGATTTCTTTTAGTAAATCCAAGTTGTTCTTTATTTTTAAGTGGTGGTGAAATTCATTTTATCACTAAATCAAGTTGTCTAACCGTCGGATGCCTTTTTTAAGGTGTTTGTAAAATTGTTAAGCGTTAGTCCATAGTCAGTTATACCAAGAGTTTATAGGGCTGGGGAGAAGAATTTGTGACTGAGACCCCTTCTGAAACGTCTTAGATTCATTCCTATTAGTTCCGTCTAAGTTTATAGAGGGCGCCGTGAGTTTTTTCTACTCAGTTTTCGGCCTAAAATTAAAGTAAAGTAAACGAAACTAGCTTGTATTTAATTATTATTTAGTTTAGCTTGGTTGTAATTTAGTTTGCTTTAGATGTGGTCTGAAAAATGAGCAAAAAATAACAGATGGAACGGGTGGCGCCCTCTGAAAACTCGGACGAAACTAATAGGAATGAATGAAAGACTTTTCAATGGGGACTTTTGAGAGGTGCAAATTGTCATTCCCAACCCTATAAATTCTTGGTTACACTGACCAGTTGAGTGTTATGACAAGCTTCGTAGTGATTTTTTGGAGATAAAAGCAGTCAAGAAGATCGCTTCCTGGTAAACAACACTGACACAATGCCAGTACGTACATTTATTATTCATTACTATGTTGTAAATCCTGTCATGAAGACGGCGAATCTAGGAGTACAGCTGCCCCGCGTATTAGTGAAATGTGTAATTTAAATAATGCAGGATCTTGAAGATGGGTAATTACGCTAGGGTGACTTCGCTCACTCAATCCATGTATCCTGTGATTCAGTTCACCGTCCTTCATTCATTTCCATAACCCGGAAGAAGACGGCGTCTTTCACGTCCTGTGGCCTGGATTTTTTTTATTGGCACTGAATCTGACTGCGCA
The DNA here is from genome assembly GCA_023313725.1 of Lithobius niger. NCBI lineage: Eukaryota > Metazoa > Arthropoda > Chilopoda > Lithobiomorpha > Lithobiidae > Lithobius > Lithobius niger. The sequence continues at coordinate 60,414 of JAHWFP010057413.1, forward strand.
TTTTTGTGTCTTTCAAAGCCCTGTAGTAGGTTTGAATCAGTAGTTGGCCTCTCCCTCCACCAATATTACCCCTTCACCTGTATTCCCCCCCCCCCCGATCGCTCCTCCCTACTTCTTTCATGCTTGTACCGAATCCATGCCTTTTCTTGTGCCTTTTGTGACTATTTCATTAATAGTATAATTTTTTTTTCTTTTTCACTCATGAAACCAAGTACAATGCGACAAGGAGTAGACTTTGCTGCATAACCTACATTTATATAGCGTCTCAACAATTTGCTTTGTTATAGTATACGGGTCCACGATTACGTTACTTCAATTAGTGTGGCGGCGTCTTGAATTCACTGGTTTTGTCCATGGTTTCGGTGCATGTGCATGTTTGTTAGTAGCAGTATTGTTACACCGTTGCTTCAGCATTGTTTCCTTCGCAAAATTCTTTTTCTGCGGCCTTGCAGTGCTGGAAACACCGGTTCTCGTCAGACCACCGAAGTTAAGCAGCACTGGCCCCGACTGGTACTTGGGTGGGTGACCTCCTGAGAATCCATTCCGGGTGCTGCAGACATAGGGCCTTAGGGCTTCGTCGGGCAGATGACCGGGTGCGGTTAACGCTCGCTAAAACCCTTTGCACCCTTCTTTTTCTTGATCTTTCTTAGGGAAAAGGAATTGTTGTTTTTAGCATTGTTAAAGCATTGTTTGCTGCGCGCTGGCGAAAAGGTGGCAACTACCGGGTTAAGAAGATAACTTTCGGTGGGTTTTAAACAGCTTTTCGTTTTTGGTCACATATTACAAAACAACTTTGTTACTATAGTGCCTTCTGACTGGACACAACATATTGGTAACGGTTTGAAAAAAAAAAACTTCAGGAATAAAACAACGTTATCTCAATTCCCCCATTCTGGAAATCGTCAGAAGAGGAACCACACTCTTACGCCTAACATTCACGGGAAGAGATTTACACAAATTAGTCCGACTGTATACTGGATTGGTGTGACTCTAGTGGTTTGTAACGGTTTGTGAAAATGGGCGCACTCAGTTATGCCAAACGAATCGCACCTCCCCAACCACCAAATTTGGTGGCCGAATTTCGCTTCTAGTTAGAGCCGAACAAATCAAAATGTAAAAAAAAAAAAATCTTTTATGAAAAAGATGTCATATTTTCGCACGTGTAAGCGTAAACTTCAACAACAACAGTTTGAGATGTAAAGGATGAAAACGTGAGAGTGCACTTGCATGGTGGCGTTCAATGCCTCATGATGAAATTCCCTGACCTTTCCAGGTTTTCCAGACCAATGCTGACATTTTTACCTGACTTTTTTTTTCGGTTGAAAGAAGATACAGTCAGTATACAGGCCCAGAAAATTTTTTTCGCATTTCACTTAAATAGTAAGAACTACATCGCATCACTTTCTGAAATCAGAAATAGCACTGCCGTAACTGGGACTTTTAAAGAGTCGAAATGCCGTAATCGGTAAAAAAAAAAAAAAAAAAAAACTAGAAACACACTTAACGACCCATACTAGAAATAACGAGTGTTTGCTTGATCAGAAATGAAACAAAACGAGAGCGCCCGGCTAGTGAAACGGGTAGTCCTGGGTTCGAGTCCCAGTCGGGGCAATTGTCTTTTCTTTCTTTCTCAGACTTGTGTATTGTGTATACTCACAAGGCCAGTCTTTAATGCAAGCTGCATGCTTCGTTCAGAACGTGACAGTCTGAAATGAAATAAAGTGAAGGTTTTAGAAGGAAAAAGTGAAATTTACGAATTAGCTAATGTTTACAAGAGGAAAAAGATTTGAAATTCCCTGAATCTCAGTATATGCTTATGAAATTCTCTGATTTTCTTCCTGACTTTTCCAGACTTGATAAATTCCCAGAATTTTCCTTGGTTTTCCAGATAGAACGCCACCCTGACTTAACAGCAACGGTGAAAATGTAATACATTTTTAATCAAAATCGATTATTGGTTAACTTTCCGCAAAACGTCGTGTTTGACTTTCAAAATTTACGAGTTGTTCACGCTTTAAAAGCAAAAGAATATCATTACGTCGTACCATTTGTGAATATACTGCGGCTATCTGTGGCGCAGTCCTGAGGTTACCGGTTCGCAAAGTCAGAGGAAGTTTACTGTGATACGGAACAAGCTGGGTCCTGACAAGCAGGGCAGCTAGTTCACTCTGTGGTTGTCTTCCCTGCAGTGCATCGAGGCTGCTGTAGAAGTGTGCGGTGTGCGGAGCGGGGGGGGGAACGCTGTGGGTCCCATAACTCACCGTCCAAATGGGGTTTGGCGGACCTGAAACGGGGTGCAGCGGTCAAGTCGACTGGAGAATTCATCGCTGACCGTTTCAAGCGCCTCGGGGCAGATTCCTCGGGTTGGCAAAGCGGATGGGGGGAGGGCTAACGTTTTCCTGACGTATATTTCCGGAGATATGTAAAACAACTTGTACTCTTGAGAGAGAAATGGGAAGAAGAATTTTTACGCGAAGCGCTGCTGCCCACGTGACGCAGGCATACTGAGCTCGTCTGTTGCATGAACTTAGTTTGCAGTTTGTGGTGTGCAACGGAAGTGCATGAATTCAAAATAAATCTTATTGTTTGTGAGTGAACAGTCCTGATTGAATTGTCTGGCGCAAATTTGGTCTTTGAAATGGCTGGGACCCTTTACTGCGCAACGTCAAATATATCCAAAAATCGAAGTCTCAACGTGGAACGCGGGCTTTGTGAGGGTCCCCGAGCAAAGCGAGCAGTAACAGCCCATTGGTCAGAGTCCTCGTCTCCAAACCAAGTGAAGGTCGGTTCGAATCCCGCGACCAACCCAACTATCACATGGCACTAAAAAAATGCATCCTTTTCGACATGGGCATTAAAGGGTTAACCTTATAACAATTGCTACGTCTCGATGATATTTCGCCTTCAAGTTAAAGTTACTTACGTGTTTTACTGTCGAACAATTGCCGAAATAAAATATCTTTAATTAAAGTTGTAAATTTCTTATCCCAAGCACTTCACTATTTTCTCACAATTTAAAATTTGACTAGAATGGTGCCGTTTTTTTTTTTTAATTACAGTTTTTTAAAGTAATCTGACTTAGGCGTTTTTTTAAGCAGGTAGTATAGAACAGTGACATTTGACGCCATATTGGCTCCAGATTGGCACCAGTATGGGTTTTGGAGGGCATAACTACAAGGTGCACTACATAAAAATGGAGGGAAAAACAACGGAAGAGCGGATTTTTTAGGCTTAAAATAACGTTGTTTTCTCCAACAAGAAAAAATCGCGCGTTTCAGGTCTAAGAAATCACTCTTCACAGCATCGGCTTCAGTATGACGCCCTTCTGTTTCTCTCTGCAGTGCCCCTTGCAGGTAACCCATTAAGGCTCCAGCATAGAGTTATATACAATAATACTACGTCGTGTCACTGCTCTATGGGGAGCGTTTTTTAATCCTTTGGGTCACAGCGTCCAGAAAAAAAGGACACGCAAAGGGAGAGCCATAAGCTAAGTTCCAACCCGCATTGAAAGCTTTGTGAGGAGGCCCCGGGGACCCCGAGCAATGCGAGCAGCGACAGCCGAATGGTCAGCGTCCTCTTATCCAAACCAAGCGAATGCCAGCTCGAATCCCGCGACCGACCCAACCATCGACTTAAAAAAAAATCACCACGCATAATGCGTGATCAAAGGGTTATAGACGTCTAGAGAAAGCATATTTCAGAATAAGCAGCGCTTGTAAAGTACTTAATTTAATCAAACGGGACGGACAGCCAAATGGCCTCTCGAGAAGGGTTAAATAAACACGGATGCAAACCTATTTACGTTGCCTTTTGGACTTAAATGTCAGACTGCCTGAACGGGGAATTGAACCCACGATCTTTGAAACCAAATGCCGAGAACCCGTGTCAGTATGGTTCAGCGGTAGGACCTCTGCACTTGGTTTCAAAGGTTGTTGGTTCAATTGCTTCCTCAGGCAGTCCGACATTCAAGTCCAGGAGGCCATGTAAATAGGTTTGCATTCGTATTTATTTAACTTGTAAAGTACGATAAACAAAGGTTTTTTTAAGTCTTTCTTTTTATAGAAAAAGCCTTATTCTGGGTTTGCATTCTTTAAAGAAAAAAAACATGGAGGAAGCATTTTCAAAGTAGTCAGAGAGGCCTTTTTTGAAGAACTCTGAAAGAACATTTCAAAGTAGTCTAGATGAGGAGTTATTTGACTTTGTGTTCTCTAGGCTTGAAGAGCAAGCCTCTAAACGAATGCAGGACAGACGGAAGCTCACTGGACAAAAGCTCAGGTATTTCTAAAATTAAATAACCAAAGCATACTTTGTTTATTTTTTTTTAAACGCGACACTTACAAAACTCGTTTCTTCGTGAAACTCTGTACTGATGACATTCATGCTAAGGCAACTTATCTAACCTAATCTGAAAAAATGAGAAACACTAGAAAGTTATAATAATAATCTTCTTACATTATAAACCAAAGTCTCATAACAGAAATGAAGCAACCGCAACGACCCCCGGAAGGGGAACAATGAAAACGTGCGAGTGTGTCAATTCTTTGGCTTGAAGTTGAAACTGGGACGTTGTTTCCCTGAAAAGAAGTTGAAATTGGCACATTGTTGCCTTGACTAACAATTTGCTCTAACAATTATTCTTCTAACCAAACACCGTGGTAATCTCAAGGGCAAGTATTACATGACGTCACGCACACTTCTTTTTCACACGGTACGCATTGCATCGGAAAGACTGTGAGTGTGTGTGGGGGGGGGGGAGGGGAATGAGCTGTTACCATTAAGCATACGATTACGCATTAACTGAACCTAAAAGAGAATTTCTGGGGGGTGTTTGCTATTAATTCAAATAACCATCCACATTCAACTACGTATAGCAAAGAGGAGGAAGGGAAGGAAACCAAGAGGAGAGGGAGAGGACGGGATAAAAGGAGGAGGGGAGAGGGAAGGGAGAGGATTGGCGGAAAGGGGGAGTGTTACACAAACAAAAATCGACTGTTGCAGTGAACGATCAGGCAGCACCGAGCAAATATTGGGAAACAACCACGGGTCAAACAAAGCCCCGGGCGAAGCCGGGTACGATGCTAGTAAATAAAGTTTAACCACCAAAAATGGAATGGATTCCCGAAGGGCAGGTGCCACTAACACTGTTCCCGAGCTATATGTATGAAACTCAGGTCTTTTAAGGAATTTCCGAAGATAAACCTCTTTTAACAAGGTCTCAAAGAGCGGGGGCTATGCTTAGAAACAACCACCTCTGGAAAAGAGTTCCACGCCAACATCACCCTGACTGAAAACAATTCTTTTTACACTGTAAACGTGCTGACTGTATATTTCCAGCTTCGACGAGTGTCCGCGGGTTGCCTAGCTGTAAATTTGAAAAAAATAACAATTTAAAAGGAGACCACGAACAATCTGGAAGGTCAATAAAAGGTCAGTATGCAGTCTGCGAACCCGACAGATATTAAGATCGCTCTGGGAAGACGTACAGTAACCGATGAAGTAAATGATAAATTTCGTGAACCAGGCAAGCCCTTAGTAAGTTTGAGTTGCACCTTTTCCACCGTATCGATGTCTCCGAGGAGTGAGGGCGACCATACGTGGCATGTGTACTTTAGCAGTAGCCTCACAAACACCCGGAAGGCCTACACCCGTAGAAAAATGTTTCGGGACGAAAATCAGTGATTAACAATCGCAAGGCGGAGAAAGGAATTTTTGGTAATTGTGTCGCAGTGGTAGGTTGAATTGATTTACTTTTTCGTTTGCCTTTTTTCCGTGGCTTTGCTTCCTTCGTCCTTTTTTTTTTAGTAATTTAAAAATAATGACTATTTCCTTTTTTGAGATTTTAAATGATTTTGTGATCTCTTCGAAGACGTGAAATTTTGCGTAGTGAGCTTTTGACGTGAGTTTTTGGCTAGCTTTTGGCCATGTCAGTTTGGCTGAGCGGTAGGACTCCGGCCTTTAATTTCAAAGGTTCGATTCCCCGCTCAGGCAGTCTGCCATTTAAGTCCGAAAGGCAACGTAAATAGGTTTGCATCCGTTTTTATTTCGACTAGTGAACTATTTATTTTGACTAGTGAGCTAACGACAGATTAGCTTCAGGTCATTGAGTTTCTGTTCGAATATCCCTTCCCTTTAACCATTCATCTGTTTTACAGGCTGCAGGTAACCGTTACTAGCCTCCCCCCCCCCCCCCCCCCACCTTCTAGTTTGAACTCGTTTCGTCAGCCACGCATGTCTAAAATATAGGGACGAGTTTCGTCGTGTATAGCTCTGTCAACGACCTCAAAAATTACGATTCATCCGTTGTGATTCTGTCAGCTTTTGACGGAAACACAAACCGTTTCATATCGCTCGCCGACAACGACGCACGTTTGGAGAACTGACAATGCCACGTGTTGCCAATGTCCGCGGGAGCCATAAATTTAGCAACGGTTTGCAGTGCGATCCAGAACTGTCGGCCGCCCCGAAATGACAGCTTTTAAACGGATCCGTCTATATTTCACATCTTATAGGAACCCTCGGTTTTTGCAATTTATTGAAATTTTCTATACTTGTTGAAATCGTATACGCATCAAATACGACAATTCCTTTTGGTAAGAGTTATATTATGCGTATTAACAAGAGTTTATGAGGGTTTGAGCCGTAACAACTACTTAGTAGTTCAACTAATCACACCTAGATGGCACTAGGTGACATCCCCTTGCGATGTTCTGAATGTTCTATGCCCTAGGAAGATTACTTCACATTCTGATCATAGTCTGGCCTGGCCTTCCTATAGATCCTTAAGTTGCTTACTAAGTAATCAGTGCGGTAAAATTCTGTAGGCCTAATTGCTGAAATACAGGCCTAACCATCAAATATATGGCCAATTACTCAAATATAGGCCTAAACAAACAATTATAGGCCTAATTACTCAAATATTGGCTTAAACAAACAATTATAGGCCTAATTACTCAAATATAATAATAATAATAATAATAATAAACTTTATTGTAGCACGGGAAAGTACAAAGATCGACAAATTCGAGAATAAAAATTGATTGTGCCACAAAGGGCGAGGTTTAGGCACTGGGCCCATTCTTACACCTAACCCAAACCATCATGTAATTAAGTACAATGTCAGCAGACAATAGCAAAAACTAAAGTAAACAAGAAGATGGGATACAGTGGGGATTGGGGGAGGGGGGAGACAGAGAAAAAGAAGGGAAGAAAAAGAGTAGAAGAGGGATGGTGACCAAGTTATGAATTAAACAAGTGACGGAATAATTGAGCTTTGAAAGTTCCAACACTAGAACAAGATTTAATGACTTCGGGCAAATCATTCCATAACTTCATGCTCTGAACCAGAAACGACGTTTGGTATTTAGTAGTGCGACAGCGAGGGGGAGTGAAGGGGCGGCCATGACTGAATCTTGTTGGATAACTGTGATCAGCCAGTGCAGAATTAAATAAGGTAAACAAATAAAATGGTTCTTTGTAATGCAGAGACTTGTACACAATTGTGAGAGAATGCAAAGAACGCCTCTGAGCCATAGGGAGCCACTTGATAGTTTTAAGATAGTCTCTTACACCGTCGAACTTTTTAAGATTAAAAATGAAACGTATACACGCATTTTGGATCCTCTGAGTCTGATTGAGGGAGGATTTGGTGGCGTTAAAATAAACTGTATCACAGTAATCCAACAATGGAATAACTAAGGCAGAGGAAAGTTTAACTTTGGTCCTAATGCTCAGAAAATGTTTAAACTTAGAAAGAAATCTAATCCTTTGCATGGCAGCACGACATTGTGTATGAATATGCGACTCCCAAGTTAGGCACTGATCGAAGATAATACCGAGGTTTCTAGTAGAATTGCAAGTTTTAAGCGTAGTATTATTAACAGATATAGTATTATAATGACTGAGATCGTAAATAGGATATTTTTGAAAAAGCTGATGTGATCCAACAATGATGTGCTGGCACTTATTAGCGTTAAGTGCCATTCCATTAGCCGTAGACCAATTATGGACATTAGAAAGATCACGGTTAAGTTCAGCACGAGAGTTATCATTGTCAAGTGGGGAGAATATCTTTCCTAATTGGGCGTCATCAGCGAACATGTGATGGCTAGAATTAACAATGTGGCTAGGCAAGTCGTTAATGAAAATAGCAAACAATAAAGGGCCCAGAATAGAGCCCTGTGGAACACCAGATTGAACACTGAGAAAAGGAGAAGTTTGACTTTTAACACGAACACATTGTTTTCTACCAGAAAGGTAGCACTTAAACCAGCTTAAGCTAAGCTGGTCCACGCCAATTGCATGCAATTTGGAAAGTAAAAGAGGATGATAAACCGTATCAAATGCTTTAGCAAAATCCAGCAACACAAGTGAAGTAAATTTGGATTCATCCATAGCTTTGAAAATATCGTTAGTAATCTTTAAAAGAGCTGTAGTAGTACTGTGCTTATCTCGGAAACCAGACTGATTAAGGTTAAGAATACTGTGTTCTTGAAGATAATCTTTTAACTGATTTGCCACAACACGTTCTAAAACTTTGGACAGACAAGGTAAAATGCTAATAGGACGTAGGTTATTAATATTTTTAGAGCCCTTTGCTTTCCAGATTGGATTAATCACAGCCAGTTTCCATAAATCAGGGAATTTACAAGAGGTAATGGAGAAGTTGATAATATGAGTAATGGCCGGAATTGCAAAAGGGAGGCAAAGTTTGACCATCTTAGAATTAATCTTGTCTGCACCAGTAGCATTAGTATAAATATTTTGGATGATGTTACTAATTTCTTGCTCAGAAGAGGTTGAGAGGGAAAACTTGGTATCCGAATTAAAGGCATAAAACTGTGAAACGTTATTTTTGACAGCTGTTTCGTCGAAATTAGTAGATTTTTGGTTGTTAATGAAATGCTGATTTATTTCATCAGGAGAATAATCAGTATCAATACCAGACTGGTGCGTACCATGTACACCAAGTTGCTTGAGATGGCGCCAAAACATATTAGAATTTTTCTCATTATTTACGCGATCATCAAAATGGTGCACCTTGGCATTACGTACAAGTTTTTTTAACTTTATTCCTCAGATCTTTATAATTTTCCCAGTGGAGTGGTTTTTGAGTTTTGTTGAACAAGGCTTTAGCTCTGTCTCTTTTTTTCATGATTGATTTAATAGAATCAGTTAACCAGGGAGCACTAGGCCTTTTAGCTTTAAAAGTAACAAACGGAGCATGCTTGTCAATTAAACCAAGGATAATAGCATTAAGTGAAGCAACTTTGTCGTTGATGTTGGGATATTGATAAACATTCTGCCATGGTGCAATAGAGAGATCAAAACGGAAAGAGTTCACGTCAAGATTTTTCCAATTCCTGGTAGTAACATAAGAAACGTTATCTTGTGGAACTGCAATATCATATGCAAAATAAACAAAGTTATGATGGCTGATACCAGGTTGAATAACTTGATCAATAAATTTGACACAGTCAGTTTGTCTAACCATTACAAGATCAAGCAAAGATCTGGCATTGTTACAAATGTAGGTAGGTTTTGTTACCAACTGATCAAGGTCATGGATGGTGCAAACATTACGTAGGGATTGACCACCAGGAATAGTAGGTTTTAATAAATTAATATTAAAATCGCCAACTAGAATGACGTCGTCAATGTCAGATGCAAAAGTGTAAAGAGAATTTTCAACAGAATGGAGAGATGAAAGCGGGATGTTAGGAGGTCGATACACAATCCCCAAAGCAAGTGATTTGTTTTTAATACGAACATTAAGCCAAAGTTGTTCAAAGTCTTCCTTATCATTTGCGGAAGCAAATAAAGTGGTAGCTTTAATCTCATTTTTAATGTAGGCAGCGACACCACCACCACCTTTATGCAAACGATCATTTCTAACAATATAATAACCTGGCATAGAAACGAGCGTATCCCCAATGACGGGTTTTAACCATGTTTCAGTAACAGCAATAATGTCAAAATTGCCAGCATATACATATTCCTTAAATTCAGTGAAATGTGGCAAAATAGATTGGACGTTGCTTAAACCCACTTTTAACAAAGTACTAAACTCACTAAGGTTGATTTTAATTTCATCAGAAGGACTGGTAAACGAATCTTCAGAAAAGCTGTCTTCAGAGCAAGAATTATAAAATGAGTCACTAAAAGAAAAAGGGTACGATGAACCCTGGCTTTCATTTGAGTCAAACATTGTAAACAGATTTGGGGTCAGGCAGATTAGTTGAAATATCTTCGTTCGACTCACACGAGTCTAAACTCAAAGCAAGGTCACAGTGAGGGATAGAAGGGGGTTGAAAGAGAGAAAATGGGGTCAAAAGGGTTTGGAAAAAAGCATGGAGGTAGGGAGGTAAATCGGGAAGTAAAACCAAAACTGGCCTGTAAGCCAACTTGAGCAACATAAAAACACATACAAAATGCAAAAATGAAAAAATGCACACAAAATACAGACAACACGCAAAAGAACAAAAATGCATAGAAAAAAGCACAATCAATGAACTATAAAATCTGTAAACACGGCGCACCCAGGAGGAACAAAAAAAAAATTGTTAAAAAAAAAAGCAATAATAATAATAACTATAAAAAAAAGTAATAATAAAACAATCATCAAAACTCAATGAATATTCAAGACAAATAAAATGCCTGAGGATCATTTACTTGTATTTTGCTAAATCATTAAGACAGTCAATACGAACAATCTTTCTGTTGTAAATACCAAACACGTTGCCATCCATAGTCCAAGTAGATGAAAATACCTTACTTTCGTGTACTTTTTTGTAAAGCTGCAACCTGGTTGGGGTAAGATTTTCAGTAATAACAATCCCAGTCGATTTCAGAAGTTTCTTATTACTGTATACACGTTTTCGATCGGCGTAGCTGACGAACCTAACAATGATAGGACGCTTTCCATCCCTCTTGGACCCGAGCCGATGGCATCGTTGGATGACTGATTGTGGTAGATTAAGTTTAAGTTTATTCCTAATAACATCTGTAACTTTTTCGTTACAGCTTTCACCATCGGTTTCGGGAATGCCATGAAAAATGAGGTTCCATCTGCGTTGATACTGGTCCAAATCATCGTGGTCCTTCCTTAACTTATCTAGCTTAGTTTCTAAAGAGGCAATACGCTCCTCAAAACGAGACGTTAATTTTGCAACACTGTTATTGACCGCCTCCGAAACAGCATCAGTCAACACTGGCCTAAACCAACAATTATAGGCCGAATTACTCAAATATAGGCCTAACCAAACAATTATAGGACTGTATTTGCGCAAATGTCGGTTTATAATTAAACAATTAAAGGCCTAATTACTCAATTATACGCCTGACCAAACAATTATGTGCCTCATTATTCAAATGTAAGTTTTACCAAACAATTATATACCTAATTGCTCAACTATAGGCCTTGCCAAACAATTATATCGGCCTTATTCTTCAAATATAGGCATAACCACTTACATATAAGCCTAACTAAACAATTATGGGCCTTATTTCTCAAATATACGCCTAACTAAACAACTATAGGCCTAAGTATTCAAATATAGGCTTAACCAATCAATTATAGGCCTAATTATTCAAATATGGGCCTAACCAATCAATTATAGACCTAACTAAACAATCACAAGCCTTATTATACTCAAATATAGGCTTAATTGCATGTGGCCAACAAACTAGCTAATTGTTGTAATCCCTAACAGGTAAGGTAAACCTAGTCCAGATAGTAACGCTATCCCCCTATCGAATCGTTTCTGTAACTCTTTTATCTGATTACCGGTGTTCTTTTTTAGTTTCCTGTACAGCGAACAAATTGTCCGTCCAGCCGTTGCCTTTTTCAACTCCGGAACGATACAAGATTGAGTCAGTCACCATTTGCTTCAACGTCCAAAAATTATTTAAAGGAAATAAAAAAAACCCCGGAAGTATGAAGCGGAAGTGGCTCGCAATGGACCGGAAGTGACCATCAAGTTAGCCCATCATCTAAGGAACGATACCAGCTAGAAACAAACGGTTTTCTCTACTAGATTCCGTGTCCAAAAATTAGTTAAAACGGATTTTTAAAAAACCTGAAGTATGAAGCGAAAGTGGCCCACAAGGAACCGGAAGTGGCCAACAAGTTAGCCCACATCTATGGAATGGTACCAGATAGAGACAAACTGTTTCCATCAGAAGATTCAGCGTCCAAAAAAATCGTGAAAATTAATTTTAAAAACCGGAAGTAATAATAATAATAATAATAATAATATATAGAGACGATGCTCGAAGCATCCACCCACCCAAATTCCCCGGCGGCAGATGTTAAGTGAAAGAAGTACCACCATTATTACAGTTGTTTTTTGCCGCAAGAGGGAGGAAACCGGAGTACCCGGAGGAAACCCTCGTGCAACGGGCGGGAAACAACCGGGAGTATGAAGCGAAAGAGGCCCACAATTGCTAGGAAGTGGCCAACCACTGAGTCCATCATCAATGGAACCATTCCCTATCAAAGGGTTTCTGTGACTCTTTTAACTGATTGCTGACGCTCTTTTTCAGCTATACAGGGGTGGCCAGGAGTCAGTTTTTTGCTTTTTTGGGGGGGGGGGGGGGGGGTAGAAGAATTAATGTTTTTAGACAATTTTCATAATTTTCATAATTTTTGATGAGGGTGGAAGAATTAATTTTTAGAAAACGTATTTGGGTTTGTTTTTAGTCTTCAAATGCAGGAAGGCTTGCTCTTTAAAGTCGCTATGAATTACAAATTTTTTCGGCTTCATGGCCTTCCTTCAACCCTTCGACTACGAGCAACAGAAATAAATATGCCTAAGGTTGCACATGGGCACTGAACATTTTTTTTTTTTTTTCAGAAGGTTGAGAGGGACTCTTTACAGCCATTGTGGGAGGGAGGCTGAGGAGCACGCTTGTTTAGCTGTATTACAAAAAAAAAAGACTACCAGGGGCGTGTGCAAACGATAACTAAAGGCGTTTGTTTGTTTACTAGTTCCTTGCTGGCATTTCAGTATCATTCCGGTTACCAGGAGCTTATGAAGGATATACGCCAGTTGTATTTTCGGAAAAGACATGTAATTTGACATCCTCCTCTCTGTCCAAACAATAATTTTTTACTCTGGTTAAATTACACTTTTAACAAGAAACGTTTGCAGGTGTACACCCATTTTTAATCACACTCTTCCATCAATCAATCAATTAGTAATAAAGAAAAAAAGTCTTACGCAGCCCCCTGGACGCTACGACGGGTGTTAGTTTATTTACGGTATCAAGCAGCGTCAGTTCTTCAAAACGGATTAATAGTAACAAGCTTAAAACCCAATTTCCACTACACCAAATTTCTGGTCTCCTTGTTTCAACTGTAACTGCAACTGCAGCTCAACTGCAACTCGTATGGTCTGTTGTACAACTGTCTTGCGATTCCTCCTGTGTGAGACTTTTTTGACGCGCGTATAACACGCGAACGCATACAAGAAAATTGGTTTCTCCCCATCGCTTACCCATAATTCACTACGAATTGCGCGATGGAGATTGCGTAGGCTCAAATTCTTTTTGTAAATACGTCAAGTCGGTTGGCCATTCCTTCTCTTTTTACGTGTGATCATGGACTCAACAGCGCCGTTTTCTTTTCTGCTTCTGCTTGTACGGGCGTCAAGAAATGCTTGTACAATGCCAATGGCCAATACAGTGGGGAATGTTTGCGTGTCATACAAATGCCATGCCGCGCCCGCGTATTTAGCACGGAATAATGTTTGCGTGCCGTGCCATCCCATGCCGCACGGAAGCGAGCCACGATGGTCCGGGATGACACGGCCTGGCACTGCTCGGCACGCGTTAATTATTCTTCATGAAATCTGAATGCGCGCCCTGCCCCGCT
>JAHWFP010057414.1:0-23953 GCA_023313725.1 Lithobius niger
GTGTATTTTTGTTTTTGAATTTGAGCGTTACAATTGTGATCGATTGAACACTGGCAAGGTAAAATTAACCATAATGTAAACGAGCGCCACCGAAAAACACCTGTTTTTCAAAAATCCGGACTTTCCACCAGGAAGATCTTCAAATCTGCATTTGAAATTCGCCAAAACCAACCGAAGCACTCCGTCATCATGGCCGCCATTATTAAACTCTGTATTTATGTATTTTTACTTTATCCTTTTCCTTTTAGGGCAAAAAGCCCGAACACACTAGCTTAGTGCATTTTAGGAGGAGCTTCCTGTGCGAAGGTACTGAACCTCGATGATTTTTACAGACAACAATTTGAAGTGTGATATTTTTTATTGTGTTTGTCGGCCGCAATCCATATGAAAAATTTCCACAACGATCAATTTTAACTTCCAAATTAAACGTTAAACGTTCCCAGTTACTTAATGCGTTATAGCATCCCACTAAGCTAGTTTATTTAACCACATTTTATACTTTATAATAATCTTTTACCCCCAGAAACGCTACCATATGTCCAACGTAATTCGACCTGGCATTCTACCGGACACGAATTTTTCAGTGTATATATGTTTGTTTTAGTTCTCATCTAAACCCGACTGAGACCTTTCAAACACTACAGATAGCTTGAACTACTATTAAAACCCAAAAGATGTTTATAAAAGATCTGTTCAAACCTAATCCGAAAGTCAAACTGTGCAAAAACTTCGAATCCTCAAATCCCCCCCCCAGCCAAAACTAGTTGTGGTGTATAACACTGCAGTTTACAGTTAAAGCTTATAAAATTTAATAGTAATGCTTTATGCATTACCCAAGCCAAAGTATTAAGCTTTAACAAGAGTCTATTCACGTTGCAAACACGTAAATATTCAATCCGTAGCCAATAAAACAAAGTAAAGGCCTATTTCCCAATGTTCAATTGAGTAAAACTCAAAACAGGCCTATCTTTTCCGTCTTTACATGTCCCTACTCCTTCAAACGGCTCTGCACCCAGTCCCTTTGTTCAACCGACTTCTCCTCCAACTTTCCATTGTTCTCAAGGCCCTCAGCCAATCAGACCCCCGCAGCTATCCTGGGCATCCGCGCCTACTTCCGGTATTGTGTATAAAACCCCAGCCCCAGAACTCAAACGTTAGCATAGCTCACAGATCTCAAGCTAGAGAAGGGTCACGCCAGTCGGGAGTGGAGACGCCATGTCCGGAGAATGCCATGCCGGGCAAAATGGTAGTGGTTCGTATGTTATAGTTTAGCTTTTGAAAGTTCAGTTTAGGACCCCCATATTCTAAATTTTAGTTTAAAACTTAACTTAACTCTCTAGCTTGTAGAAATTATGGTGGAGACGCCTGTAGCGGCATCTTAGGTTCTCTCTCCCCATAATGTCAGAGTGGTTCTCTTACTAAAAACCAACTTTTCCAGTTCACTTTAAATGGATTTTTAATTTATTTAAAACTAACTGACAGTTTGATCTTTGTGGAAGTCGAATTGAAACAAACTGATGCCTAAGTGTAAAATTGCTGGGCTTTTTATTACTTAGAACAGTTCTCGAGGGAACTAAGGGAGGTTGATCTTTTTGTACTTGGAAAACTTAAAAACATAACTGTGGACGGTTGATCATGTAGAAACATACTGTCAGTCTTTTATCAGTTGCGGCTGTTGAGTCTTGTGGGTGTCTCCGGGAGCCCCTAATATTACTTTTTCTATTGTGAAAATTTAAACTTTTACTCAAACACAAGCGTTGTTTGTTTGAATTGTGAATTGGTACTTTTGTAAATTCTACTTGTTGCCTTTTTAATTAATTGGTAATCAAAAGCTTTCAGAAGCAAACCATAATGTAAAGTGTACTTTCATTCTCTGTCGCAAAAATAAAACCAGGAGTTTTAAGCTTCAGTCGTTTGCTAGATTTGATTAATTGTATTTTAGTGTAAAATAAATATGTAGCCCATCTTTAATTTTAGCTAGCAAAACAGTTAAATCCACCGTTGGTGGCAGCGATACCGACAGTTTAAGGTTAGGCCCCTTTAATTAGGACCGTCGCTTCATCCCCCATGCTGGGACAGTGTCCATGCTGTGTTGAATAATGTAAAAAGTCGTCATTAACACCGATTAACCTCAAGCTGAAACTCCACGTACACCAGGGAAACCGGGGGCGTTACAAGCACCTAAGCCGTCGTAGCGTCCGCCGTTAAAATAATAAATCCAATTGCCCACTTCGGTTCTAGTTGTTAAGGTACTAAATTTAACTATTATCATTTCGTACCACACAGCACTACCACGACAAAATAACACTGTTTGAAAAAGTTTAAACTCTGATAGGAATTCGGAGCACTAATTTTCATTGCCAAAATGAAAAAAAATTGCAACTTACCACAAATATGGAGCAAAGATGTAGTTGAAGGCCTATCAGTTTAATCCTTTAAGGACGGGTGCGCCCAAATGCGCCCGCTATATAATCATTGTTTACAGCTCTTCTACAGGTCAGATTGAAAACTTCCAGCCAATTACAGTGAAACTAAAAATGTGATATGAAGCCCAGATCATTAAGGAAAAAAATGACACAGGTGTCATTCCCTT
The DNA here is from genome assembly GCA_023313725.1 of Lithobius niger. NCBI lineage: Eukaryota > Metazoa > Arthropoda > Chilopoda > Lithobiomorpha > Lithobiidae > Lithobius > Lithobius niger. Next base: position 2,594 of record JAHWFP010057414.1, read on the forward strand.
ACTTCAAGTGGGTGAGACGCTATGAATTTTTTTGTACAAGTTCGTTACGAGACCTCAGCGCAAACGCAGTCCTTAAAGGGTTAAGCTTAAGTTTTTAAAGATTACCAAAGGTACCGGACTCGTCGCCAACTGTGATGTCCTTGGCATGGACAAACCTAAGCCCAGCGTGGGCACCAATGGTAATGAAACACACGGACTACCAGAGTGTAGGCTACAGCTGATAAGACAGCGAACTTCCTGTTTACTTCTCTTTATATACAAGGAAGTCATGTGATGCACTTAAGACTATACAATTATGGAACAGCCTATTAGTTGTTAAAGGGGTATCTTGGTAGGATTAACATATTGACATGAAATTGATGGCTGCCATTGTGGAGCACACAAGTGACGACTCCACCATAATTCAGTAATTCTTTAAAGATATCAATAATTGAATTACTGATATCAATAATTCAATTACAGATATCTCTAATTCATTTAAAAATATCTGTAAATGTGCGCCATTTATTGATATCAATGAATTACTGATATCAATAATTGAATTTGACATATCAATAATTCAATTACAGATATCAATAATTCAATTACTGATATCAATAATTCATTTAAAGATATCTGTAAATACGCGCCATTTATTGATATCATTAATTCAATTAGATATCTGCAATTACCGACATCTAGTGGACAAAATGTAACCAATGCCAGAAAGGAAGAAATTTACTTCACTACCTCTAAAGCATCGCCGCAGGCACAGAAGGGGTTGTTTCCTGTTGCCAACCGCCAGCCCCACCTTTTGCAATCGCGGTTGGTCACTAATCCTCTAATACGCTTCTTAGGTGTAGGTGGGTTGGGGTGGGAAAGCAACCTGCTCATCTCTTACGAGCTTTGTGTTTTTACTCTTTGAACCTAATAAGGCTGCGTATTAAAACTGATATAATTTGTAACACACAAATAGAAAAATACAAAAAGCACGCAACTGATTTAAATGTAATTAGGATTTTATGAAAAAATCGTAAACTAATGCTGCATCTCTGCAATGATTTGGTCTTCATTTAATATTAAATATGTAAGTCTCATCCAAAAAAATGGTTTAAAAGTAAGAGAATGACAATTCAGTCACACATCTACTGATATATATTGATTCAATTAATTACCAGAAATCAAGCAGTCTTATTCGTCCTTGTCCAACCCACACATCGTTTAAAACTGAACAAGTGAGGAAGTGAAACAAAGTACAGTAACACAAAGCTGCATTGTATTGGTCATGTGTGCGTTAAATCAAAAGCACTCGTAACTACAGGTATCGTAGTAAACGAGAATAGCGTACCACTACATTACAGTTGCATTGATAAAGAAGTTATTTAGAAACCAATCGGCAAAGTGAGAAATTCAGAATAAAAAAAAATAACATATACCACAAAATGTGGAAAATAGCAACACAAATGTTTACAGGCTCTGTAATACCAAAACCGAAACACTTAGTATTTACAAACAAACAAAAATAGTAAAAAAAAAATAATGAATAGACTTCAAAAGCTAATATCGGTGAAATTTACAAGGCAAAACATTTAAAGGAACAAAATTTCCAAAAGAAATTATCGTGCAAACAGTGGCACGTTAAGGCAGGCTGATTAGGCGCGGCCTACGACCCTATATTTTTGTCTTGTATTATAAAGAGAATGTGTTTTTCAGAACTTGAAAAATTAGGCTCAACGAAATTTAATTAAAAAAAATAACTTCGCACCACTCAGTTGGAGGTTACTGAATGGAGTATGAAAAAGGTAAAAGATCAGATACAAACCCCGAACTGACAGCCCTGGGCCCCAGGTGTCACGACCTGTTAAAATGCCGCCAAACACAATGGGGGGGGGGGGGGGTATAATTATCCCCAAGATCGCCTGAAAGGTTTATCATAATTACATAAAAATAAATTTTGTGTTTGTATTTTTTAACAGAATCTACCGTTTCTGTTTTTGCGGTTAGTTGCGATTTAGCTGAACAGGACAAAAGCATCAGAAAAAAAAAAGTTTCCTTTGCTTTCCAACTTCCTTTGCCTGCCTGGTGAAATTCGAGCCAATGTAACTGACCTTTGCTATAACAAAAACAATGATAGGAAAAAAAAATCGACCAAACAATTCGGGTTTCAGCAGGTGTCTTTTCCGTAGCTTTTTTGCCGTAAGCAGGTTTTTTTCTTCAAGCTTCTTTAACCATGGTTTTTTTTCCGGCACGGTCCCAACTAGCGTTCTGAATCGCGACTCCATGTGGCCAATTGGCGAACGAGTGACCATTTTTACTTTGCGGAAAACGTACGTTGAAAATTACGCTTTAAGGCTTTTACCTACGAAATATGTTTGAAAAGTATCCCGTGTTCTGCGATTCATTCAAGCACATGTTAATCCGCAAGCAGTAGCGTTTAAACGAACTGGAACCGAGGAAGGAGGTTTGCATCTCAAACAAAGGCCAACCGGAGTAGAAATTACACTTTTTGCTTCCCGGTTTCGCTCCAGTTATCATTTGTGCTGAGAAGTTTGTGCTGACACTGCTTTATCAAAATAAAATTTTGGGTTTCTTAAATCAACTGGTAATTTTTTACCAAGGGGGACTTTTTCCGGGGGCATTTTTTTCTGGGTTAATTTTCCGGGGTATTTTTTCCTGAGGTATTTTTTACCTACTACCGCTGGAAATCAAGGTTAAATTAATCATTTTTGGAATGGAGGTTTCCCGTTTCACAGAATTCCGTTTCGCACAATCAAAATATTCTTTAAAAATGTAACGTTGGAAAACTTTAAAATATATTCCTAATTGGAAGGAATCTGTGGTTAGTTGCAGTTTCTGATGCTTGTTTCTGATACTTGTTCTGATGCTTATATTTGGCCGAGTGAGGAAGGCAGCACAATCGAGGCAGGTAATTTGAAAAATTATTCTGCGAAACAGAAATTCCAACCTTCGCAGAAAAATCTGAACTCGTTTTATTTTCTGCGAAACAGGATTCTAAAAAATTGGACGTGACCTGTGGAATCATTAAAGGAAAACTCAAATTCGCTAATTTTCTCCCAAATTCCTTAACAGAAGTATTGTGGGTAAAGGATCGTCCCGTTTTGAGGAGGGGGGGGGGGGGGGAAGTGAAAATCGTAAATGCTGTACACATTCCATCTTGGTAAGGAGGGATGGAATATTCAATTTGGGCGACTCTGGATCATTAAAAGAAAATTCCTAAGGTTTTTCACCTTAGGAATTGAAGGTGTTTCAAAGCTAGGCTATTTCGATATTTCTTTGCACAAATTTTGATATTGTTTTTGGATTGTGGTTCCTACCCTCCCGGACCATCAATAAAATGAATAAGGTGTTTAAATAAAACTGAGGAATTAAGTTTGCCAGGTCGAATCAAGCATACATAATAAGCGAAGTTGCCGTCGTTATTTCCTCTTTCTTTATTACGCATTATCTGGTTTTTTTTGGTGGTGCGGGAGAGATGGAGGGGAGGGGGGGGGGGGGGCAAAACACCCCGCAAAAAAGAACCTAAATTTATGGGAAATATCAAATAGCTCTAAAAAAAAAAAGTTAAAGGAATATTGAGTTATCTTATGTTTTCCCGACTTTCTTTTAATTATCCATAATCGATCAAATCCAATACTCCACTCCCCAGTTACGGAATTTGTAAAGAAATTTATGATTACCGACCCCCCCCCCCCCATTCTAATTCAATTTTGGTGGGATGTTCGTAATTTCATGAATTTTTTCTTACTGAGGGTGACCCATTCTCCCAACCAAAGCTGATTTTAAACTTAACCTTGATCGAGCAGGAATTAGCTAATGAACGATGAATGCTCACGTAACAAGTTTAGGCAGTAACTTTTGCGTGATTTTACACCAGATTTATCTTGCAATAATTTTTTTCACCATCGGGGTTTTTTTTTCCGAGGCTTTTTTACTTCAGGTTTTTTCCCAAGGCTTTTATTTCAGGGCTCTTTTTTCCGGGGCTTTTTTTTACCGAGACTTTTTTTTTTTCATGCATCGTTTGGAATCCTTTTGTTTGTGTGGTGTCCTGGGCAATGCTCCCCTCCGCATTCTCTCCCCTTCCCCCACCGAATTGCGGCCCTAGCAGGTCTACAATTCCATATCACTATTCTTTACGTAACCCCTCATAGTAAGAATGGGGGACCTAGTAAGTGGGGGGGGGGGGGCTGACCCGTGCAAATTATTCTATTTTTAGCCTGTGTATTCAGCTGTGACGTTCTGTTACCAGAAAGTTCTACTTATTTAGGACGAACCTTCGAAATTCTAGCCGAAGACTAACTAGTAGGCTTCTTTACTGGTGTTGTTATTACTGTGATCTGGAGGTGTGTATTTACCTTTTGCATTTTATGATATATTTGAAGTATTCAGACTGTTAAGTGCACATTTTACTAAATTGTATATACTGGAAACAATTTTTAAAAACAATATACATTACAAGTAGGCCTACAACACTTTCTTTATTAAGTATAATTCTCGTCCGCCAAATCTAGACAAACGCTAGTGTGTCGCGCCAAGTTAGGCAAACAAACATCACATCAGTTCAATTGTCGAGGACATAAACCATTGTAACACGACGACATAGTGTAAGTGTATAATATCCTGAAGCGTAGTTGGTTACATTTCAGGTACACTACTTGGGGAAAAATAATAATGCGACACAAAAGCTTAAATTGTGGTGAAAGAAAGAGCAATGACCCACCTGACAAAAATTAACTAGTGTAGGAATGTCAGCTAAGGGACTGGTCATTATTTATGCCCTGGGGAAAGGGGGGGGGGGGGGCTGTAGGAAATGAAATGGTACCACCAAATTTTCGAGACCCCCTTCGAGACCCTGAAAAAAATCTTACCCCCAATAATGTGACCCCACCCCTGACGGGAACTAAAAATGTTTGATCTCCCTCGAGAGGGTCCAAAAACTTCATGACCCCCTCCATTTCCTCTGGTCCCCGCCCCCACCGGGGTCGATAAGTAATGACCGGTCCCCAAGTGGCTTTCAATGCAAAGCATGACCCTCAATAACGATGCAAATGTGTTACTAGTTTCTTGTTTCTCTTAGTCCGCACATCCCCATGTTACTTCCAATAGGGTGATTATTCACCATCTCTTGTGCCAGGGCTCCCGGGTTCGAGTCCGGCCTCAGCAACCCCTGGCATTTTCGAGTAGAGAAAGGCCCTGTGACGTCTCGTGCTCATGTTGATTGTGGCACGTAAAAGATTCTAGGAATTTCCGATGGGACATACAGTACCTAGCAAATTTGTCCCTCTCTCCTTCTGGCGCGATGGCTAACGCTGTTTGCGCGTCAAACAACAACAGGGTATTCACCAAAACCAAGATAGCGGTAAGGCTTCCAGCTGTGAAATTGGACTAATGGCTGCAGTACGATACAAACTGCATAATTTTTCTGTTTACAGCCTGGGGGTGTAACGGGAATGGCGTGGGAGGGAGCGTAAGTACGGAAGTATTGTTACAACCATTGTTATTATTGCCAGCATCGTCTCTGATTGGACGGCCAAAGTTTGAACAACGACAACGTGTATATTGACGTGGATATCTAGACACACGGTGTGTCGTCACAAATCGAAATACGTTGCCATAGAAATTGTATCTACGTCCAATTAACGAAAAACAATCAAATGTCAAAATAAAGCCAAAAACTGGTAAAGAGGCCACAAAGTATGGAATGGTTCAGCCTCACAAACGAGTGGTATGAACTAAATAGAAAAAATAAAAAATCCGTGGAAAATTCAGGTGGGAATTTTGCACATTAGGCAAATTTTCGGTGCGAACTATCGTCTGCTTCGGGCCTATCAAATCACTACACAAGTTTACGAACATTACGAGAATTTTCGTAAACTCGTGTAGTGTTTTGAAAAGCCTGAAGAAGATAACAGTTCTCACCGAAAATTTGCCCAATGTGCAAAATTCCCACCTGAATTTTAAACGGATTTTTGGTTTGCGTTTCATTTGAAAGTAAGTACGATAAAAAACCAAAGTAGACGGACGCTCGATACTTTTAATCTAAATTTAAAAAAAATTAAAATAAACCCAAACACTGATAAAGAGGCGACTAAGTTGGGAATAGTTTGGCCTCTCAAAGGAGTGACATGAAAGTAAAATATTGGAAAAGTGGCAACTCACGCTGTTGTTGACATTGCACTTTGACACATTCTGCAGGTTAGTTGGGAGGAGTCTTAACACACAATTAAAAAATGAAATGATGATATATCAAAACCAAAACTGGTAAAAGGGACCGCCGAGTTCCGAATGGTTCGGCCTTTAAAGGAGGGATATCAACACACCAAAATATTCGCCAAGTTAATCGCACCAAATAATACTTCGGACATTAAATGAAAACGAGAACATTGCTACTTTCGGTAGCAATGTTCAAGTTTAACCTACACTGGCAAAATGTAACCCTTTCATCTAGGATAGTGGGAAACAAATATAATACTAAAAAAAAAAAGAAGCACATTTAAAGCCACTTTTTTACCTTATTGTCGCATCGTAGGCTTTCCATCTTTTTTTTTTTAATTTTGATAAAAAATGGTGATTTCGACTCGTATCTTGATTTTTTGACCCTATTTCCACAAGAAGTCTAGGTCCTTACCATAACAAAATGTCAGAAGTTACTTGTGATCATCACTGTAGGTTTTTTTTTCACTTTTTATTTTATTATTGTCTTGAAAAGAATTTTTTTTTAACAACCGCTGTTGAATAACGGCGTGGCATGATGAATAAAAATACGAAGAATAAAAATAGAAAACATTAACGAGATGGATGATCTTTAGTTTGTCATACTTCATTCAGTAACATACAACTGCGTAGTGCAAAGTTATTTTTTTTAAATAAATTTCTTGGAGCCTAAGTCTTCAAGTTCTGAGAAACTAATTCTGTTCTTAAGTTAAAGGCACATGTTCACCATTACAATAGCGTTGCCGATGTATTAAACACGGCATCCAATATCCGTCATCCAATACGCTGGTGTGAGTCACGTGATCTCGTTTTAGTTATCTTGTATGGGGTGAAAAGGCGCCTTTAACACACGAAAAACTTCTTTAAACTTTTAGGGTCGTTGACACACGTCTAATGACCCTGCCTAAATGTGCCTCTGTTTATTAGATAATTTCTTTTTGAAATTTCGTTCCATAATTGCTCATTAATTTCACTGTTATTAGCTTTTACAACTTATTCTTGCCTTTTTTTTTTACTATTTTTGTTTATATGAAAAAACTGAACTGTTTCACGAAGCAAACAGTTTGCATTAAAGACTGGCCTTGTGAGGAAACAAGATACACTATTCTGAGAAAGAAAGGAAGAAAAGACAAATGCCCCAACTGGGACTCGAATCCAGGACTTCCCACTTACTAGTCAGGGCGCTCTAACCACTGCGCTACCGCTACCGGGGTGAATAATGGCTAAAGCTCCAACCGAGCTAAGCAGCTGTTCAAGCACAAAAATACCTGTGCATTGTTGTGTTCCAATGTGTTCCAACCGAGTGGCCATGGCTTTTCAAAAGATCCAGTACCAGGAAAACGGTGACAGATAGCCATTAAACTGTAGTCATTAAAATCACAAAAAATCTGTTGATGCCCGGAAAACACTCCAAGGTCTACAACCTTCATTTCAAACACGACGATTATTGCGTCGAAAGTTTATTAGACTAGTTCCTTGCTCACATATTCACATTAATGAACCGCTATAACTAGTAGAAGCTAATAGGACGTTCGTAGCTACGATCGTTACGCATTTCGATCAAAATCATGTATCAGGCTTACGTAAAAATGAATCGATTAAAAAAAAATTCTCGTTTCGTTACCAAACAAAAACAACGTTACAACGTCACACTATCTTGCTCCTCTGCGTCACTACAACAATCTAGGGATATTAAATACTCATGTTTTGATGACAATACGTATATGGTTCTATCCTTTTTTACCAATTTTTTTTTAACTTTTGTGCTCTAGAAAATGAGCAGTTTTAGATAACGATCAGCTGTAGAAAACGATCAAATGGGGTGGTCCGATAAACTGAAGTCCGTATAAACATACAGCTTTGACTTTACTGATTTGTGATAATGATAAACTTGCTTAATAAATTTGCTTCGCTATTACAGGCTTAAGTAAAAATTCCCAAATCGTGTGACTCGAGTTTTACTTTTACTAACAATATTCTACAACGGTGGGTTAAAAGTCCAGACGCTGGCAAAAATAAAACTGGCCAGAAATTGCATTCTTTAGGACTACTTAAGCTGGACTTCGGTTGGGTAATATTTCACCTAGAAAGTATTTTGCAGGTGGTTACAGTTCATATTCAGAATGAAGTAACTCAATCCAGTCCTCATTAGGCCCTATAGTCAACATGCAGTTGCTAAATGAAAGGTTGCCAGCAATGACATTATTTTTTTTGGGCTGGGAGAGATAGGAAGGCAGAATTTCGTCTAAAAAGTATTCTGCAGGGCCCGAACTTTGCTTCAGCCCAATCTGCTACGATAATATTAGAGGCGAATTATGGGGAAAAAAAAGTAACACTGAAAAAGAAATTGCTGGGGAAAATAAATGGCCTGAGTCAATGAATGCCTTGGAAAAAAATGAGTGAGGAAAAATGTCATTCTTTATGCTGCAAAGTACAATACCTGTCAATTTTAGCATTGTTGTCTCGACGATGCTGTCCTTGCCTTGAGATTTGAGTTCACGACGGCCGCTCCAGCCACCCGATCGCACGTGCGCGATCCTCCCTATAAGAATGGAAACCCCAGTGGGTTTGCCATCTCTTTGTCTCAAGCAGCCGTCGCGGCTGCTGTCTGCTTCTCCTGCCTTGGACCCCTTCGTCCCGTCTACGGGCCCGTGCCGGGCCCCTCCGTCCTCCTCGGCTGACTACCTGAAACGCTCCACCATGCGACATTCCCTGTCGCTCTTGTCTAGAAGACGCTCCTGGGTTGTCTGGTGCACCCAGCGACCATCAGCTCTGTACCGAAGTCGCCGTGGCTCCCTTCCCGTCGTCTCCCGGGAACGCTCCACTCTTGAACGGCATCCTCCTCACGTCCCAGCCGGCACGACAGCGCCTCGCTGCCTTCTGTCGTAGCGATGGATCGAAGTCATCGTGGCTCCCTTCCCGTTGTCTCCCGGGACCGCTCCACTCTTAAACGGCACCCTCCTTTTGTCACAGCCGACACGACAGTGCGGCTGCCCCTGTCGTGCGATGGATTGAAGTCATCGTGGCTCCCTTCCTGTTGTCTCCCGGGACCGCTCCACTCTTGAATGGCATCCTCCTTTTGTCACAGCCGACACGACAGTGCTCTGCTGCCCCTGTCGTACGGTGGATTGAAGTCATCGTGGCTCCCTTCCCGTTGTCTCCCGGAACCGCTCCACTCTTGAACGGCATCCTCCTTCGGTCACAGCCGACTCGACAGTGCTGCTGCCCCCTGTCGTACGGTGGATCGAAGTCATCGTGGCTCCCTTCCCGTTGCCTCAAGGGATCGCTCCACTCTTAAACGGCACCTCTCCTGGGCCCCAGACGACACAACAGTGCTTTGCCTCCTGTCGTTATGATGGATTGAAGTCATCGTGGCTCCCTTCCCGTTGGCTCCCGGGATCGGACCACTCTTGTTCGACATCCCCTCCAGATCCTGGACGGAACGACAGTGCTTTGTCGCCTCTTATCGCTATGGTGGATTGAAGTCATCGTGGCTCCCTTCCCGTTGTTTCCCGGGATCGTACCACTCCTGTTCGGCATCTCTTCTAGACCCTAGATGGCACGACAGTGCTTATTGCCTCCTGTCGTTATGGTGAATCGAAGTCATCGTGGCTCCCTCCCCGTTGTCTCCCGGGACCGTCCCACTCCCGTTCGGCACCCTTCCCCGCCCAGTCGGCACGACATTACCTTGTGGCCTCCTGTCGTTGCGGTGGATTGAAGTCATCGTGGCTCCCGTGTCTCCCGGGATCGTCCCACTCTTGAACGGCATCCCCCCCTAGGTCCCAGCCGACACGACAGTGCCCGTTGCCTCCTATCACTACGGTAGAACGAAGTCACCGCGCCTGGAATCATCCTACTCTCGTCGCAGTCCTCACTCCGCCCGCCGGCACGACATCGTCTTGTTACTTCCTGTCGTTGCGGTGGTTGAGGTCATCGTGGCTCCCTTCCATCTTCTCCCGGCCCAGCAACGCCTCATTGCCCTCCGTTGTAGCAGTGGATTGCAGTCGTGGTCCCCTCCCTGCTGTCTCCCGGGGTCGTCCCGCCCCAGAACGGGACCTCTTCACCCCTGCCCGCACGCCAACGCCGCGTCGCTCCCCCGTTGCTGCGGTGGACCGAAGTCGTCGTGACTCCCCTCCCGTTGTCATCCTGGGATCGTTCCACTCCCGAACGGCATCCTCATCATACTCCAGTCGGCACGACAGTGCCTCGTCGCCTCCTGTCGTTGCGGTGATCTGTGTCACCAGAGCTCTCTCCCCGTTGCCCCCCGATGGCTGGAAGTCGTCGTGGGCCCCCCTGGTCGTCCTCCGATTTCGTCCCACACTCGACCGGCATCCCTTCTGCATTCCAGCCTCCACGACAGCACCTCGTTGCCCTTTCCGCCACGCCTCTGTCGACCCGACACCACTATGTCGTCTCCGTAACGCCGTTCCTCCCAGCCCGGATGTCGTCGGAAAATTGATGCTCGCTCGCCTAAAATCTATCGTTGGGCATCCGCCCTCGATCTCACCGTTCCTTCCCGCACGACACCCGCTGACGCCACTCCTGTCGCATCGCCTCTCGTTTTTTCCACAGGCAAGCGCCGCTGATCCTTGCCCCTTTGGACTTACCGTCGCCTCGGCAAGACTTTTGTGCCTTGACTTCTGTCGTTCCTTAACACATCCTCCTTGACGTCAACCCTTCGTCCCGCACCATTCTGGCCATCGGCGGTGTCGCACGACACATCGTAGACTGCGCCGCCCGCCGCTTGCGGACCACCCGAACTCCGCCTTTTTCTACTCTTCGGTATGAAGCCCGCTCCCTGGACTGGGCTGTATCCTCCTCTCGGCACGAAGGCCACCGGCGCGTCGCTTCCCTCCGCCGGCCTATGCATCCTGACACTAACCGGAAAACACGTTGCCATCACGCCACTCGCCTTCAACGCCGCAACGAAGGCTTCTCCTGGACTGTGCGCCCCTTCGTTGCGACACGGAACCTTCAACACCACACCTTGGCCGTGGATACAGCTTCCCGAACCCCTCGATACCAACACTTTCCGTTCCTGTCCCGATTATCCACAGGACTTACGTAGCCATCAGGGCCCACCTCGCTGGCCCCATTCTTCCGACATTCCAACGTCTAGCCACCACCCTCCTACCTTCGCACCGGCCATCGCTTCACGGATCATGCACCGGCCTACGCATTTACCGCCTTTGCTCCTTCTGCCTTTGTCTTCCCTCTGCTGCGCTCACCCTACAATCGGAAGTTCGCATCTCCACATCGAGGCTCCCTTCGCTTACTGTCGTTTCCGGTAACCCGTTCCCGCCCTTTTCTTTTTCTCTCCGCACGTTGCAAACTCGGCTGGATAGCATCCTCTGTACCCTGCATCTCCCAAGATTATTGTTAGGATGAAGCAGGCCCAAACTGTTCCTGGTAAAGACTCCTTCCTGGGAAGACTCCCCCTGGTTGAAGATCCTGGATCATGTTCCTGCCCGGATCTCCGGAATCCGGCACGCCGTGACCCCCATCACACGGTGTGCCAATTCCATCGCAAATGCGATTACTTTAATTTGCCTTGCCCTACGTGTGTTGCCATTAGTGGTCGCAATTACCGGTTATTTCATTAAACGTTTAACCTGTTTTTTTAACGTTCGGTTACCGTCTAACCGATTATTAACAATGTTTACAAAACTATTGTTTAAAAAAAAATTGTTTAGTAATAAACGAAGACCTTGTTTAATATTGTCGGTTTAATTGGTCACAGCAAGTGCAAAACGTGTTGTATGCTTTACAACAATAAGCAAATATATAGATTGATCACCGGCCGGCGTTGTTGGGTGTTTTCCAGTAAGATGATTTTTCATGGATCCAGTTGATCCGCCTGCATATTTTAAAATCGTGCTGCACAATTCGCATTTAATAGTATCAGCAGACACTTTATTACCAATATCTGATCTTGGTGGCATTTTAGGAAAAATATTACCCGACTTGCGCACGTGGTGAAAGAGAGACGGAGCTATGACAATTGACGATCGTGATTGACAGCTCAGGTGAAAGCATGCACGCGAAATACTCCGGGCTGCTTGGATAATGGACGAGTCTACTTTAGGAGTTTGGCCGCTGGTAATGGGGGAGTGAAGGTCAAGCTTTAACTAAGGCAAGTAGTGCTGCGTGTTCATCGCAGCTGTGTTGGTCTTTAAATAGATTACGTTTACTCGAACACGGAAATTAAAATCCGTTTAACCGAACTTCCTACGGTTATCGGTTACACGTTTAACCGCTGCAACCACTAGTTGCCATACCCCTGGCTAAATGGCGTGTCATTGCGGCATCTCACCAGGCCTCTGCACTCCGCAAACGCCAAAGAAACCAGAGGAACTATCTTCTCAAAAAGATCAAGGAAGACCAAAAATCCAACCCCTCCCCAAGTGCTTCCCCACATCTGGATACGTCACTTTTACTAACATCCATATTGACTGAGAACACCCTTCTCTCCATTCCCCCAACGCCTGGGAAGTCTCATACGACACCTCTCGATACCCCGGCTTCTGTTGCCTCCTGGCTTAAAAACCCCATCGACCATTCGTCTGCTGCAACTTCTACCACCACATCCGAGGGTAACCCCTCCCCCCAAGAATCGCCTATGAAGCAATCTGAGCCAATTCCATCCTTTTCTCCGGGACTCGATACCCCATCCTCACCCCTCGGGGATGCTCCCTGCACAATCTACTCACCAATCGACATCGACCCGGTCATCCCCATGACACCTTGTTCCCCTCGGAAGCCATCCGAACTAAGGGAATCTACCACCACCGACCCACTAGACGTTACAGAAAGTGAACCCGCCATTCAAAGTTTGCCCCCCCCCCCCCCTTGTGCGCAGGACACTTCCCCTAAAGTCGACCACGTCAAATTTTTCACCACAATGAAGCACAAACTTCACCTTAACGAGAGGGCCAAACTCCAGTTCATCAAAAATTATGAAAAAATTAAACCCCACCTGGATTCTGTCCAAGACCATATCGACCAACTTTCAACCCAAGTAACCTCTATAAAGGCCGAAAATTTACGTCTTCTTCACTCTTCGGCCCTGCATTCCCTGGATTCCCAACGTGCCACCCGTCAATCCTCCCCACCTCCCCACTCGGGCCGTTGCGAGCCTCTCAACTTTGCCCCGTTGGTCCTGGTTGGGATCTCCTTGGGGAAAAGCAACAAGCCGTCCTACAAACAACCCAATCGGCTCCGACACCCCTTATTGGACCTCCGCCCATCGGACCCCAGACTGCCGATCTCTTCTTTCCCTTCAAGGCCCGTTGTCGCAACCCCCCACTACGGGCTCCTCAAAAACTCTGCCTCATCCTCCAACTCGGATTTCGACTCTTCGGACCTCTCCCTCCACATCAACCTTTCTGAAGCGTGGGACTCTTTAACGACCAACATTTCAGACCTTCCAATGCACTCTTTCTCACTTTGGCAGTTCGACGGCGCCGACTCCTTTACGCCCATGCACCCCCTCATGACCCAAATTTCCAACCATAAGACTTCGGATCTACCTCTGCCGTCACAAGGCCAAGGGGTGCCATTTTGGGATCCACAACACCTCAGCCTAATCATTATCATCCGTCTCGGCCTTGGGTCCCTCATCACTTGAAAATCCTTCAAAAGAAAAAAATAGTAACTTTCGACCTCCCCAAGGCCGCTCCCAAATTTTGTAACTTTCGGAACCAAAAAAAAAAGAACTTTCTTTCTGCATCAACCCTCTGTGCTTCCCTTCACTATTTTGAATTTGTGCCCCATGATCATACCTACACCCGCTCTTCAGCCATCTCCAAAAAAAAAACAGGAAGAGGGAAGAAATTCCAAGATCTACTCTGCTGGCAACCCAGGGCCGAATCCAGGAATGTCACCACCAATTGGACAGGTAACACGTTTATCCCTTTTCTTACTCACATGCTTTCCTTTTTATTCCTCAAAAAAAAAAAAAATCTTAAACCACTGGGAGAGGAAATTGTCTCGCTTTGGCTCCGGAAACAACCTCTATCAAACCGTTTCCAAACGAGACTCCAACGCCAGCCTCAGCACCCCAGGGTACTCAGCCAAAAGGTGCCCGCCACCTAATTTGACGAGGTCAGCCTGTCAATGCTAAAATTGACAGGTATTGTACTTTGCAGCATAAAGAAAGAACATTTTGCCGGCCACCAGCCAGGCCGGCTAAAAATGGTTTCTTTTGCTGAAAAGTACAATACCTTCAGGCCCACCCTGCCTCCCCTCAGGTGTCACCTTTTGACGTAACTTGAGACAAAGAGATGGCAAACCCACTGGGGTTTCCATTCTTATAGTGAGGATCGCGCACGTGCGATCGGGTGGCTGAGGCGGCCGCCGTGAACTCAAATCTCAAGGCAAGGACAGCATCGCATTCAGCATTCAACAATGCTAAAATTGACAGGTGTTGTACTTTTCAGCAAAAGAAACCATTTTTAGCCGGCCTGGCTGGGGGCCGGCAAAATGTTCTTTTTCTTGGTAAAACTCGAACTAAGGCAACTGACGTGACATACTTACGATACCCTGATAACACGATGGCAAAACAACAAAAAACGATGTAACTTTTTTTGTTTTGGCTTTTTTTTTTCCCCAGCAGTAACTTTTAGTGACTTTTCTCCCTCTGGCTTTTTTTATTCCTCTTTTCACAGGCCTTTTTTCTTCTGTTTTTTTTTCCTTTAATTTTTTTCTTAAGGTTATTTTTCCTGATTTTTTTTTATCCTTCAGCTTATTTCCTGCATCCTATTTTTTTTTTAGCCATTTTTGGTTTTCTTTTTTTTTTTTGGCGCAGGGCTAATGACCTACAATGCATTTTTTTTTAATAGGTAACATTTAGAGTGAATTAAGTGACGTTAACGCGGTACCCATTTCCACGGCCTATGTCAATAAGTGGATGGTAAGGAAATGATTCAACAGCCAAATTTTTTTGTTGTGGGGGGGGGGGGGGGGCGCAATTTTACGTAGAAATCGTGTTGTAGAGTCTGAACATTGCTTAGAATATTGTGATTAACTACAGCTGCCTTTGGCATCATACCCAAAACCTAGTTCCTAACCTTACGCACATGTAAAATAGGCAGTCCACCTTGCATATTTTACGGTTGCACGCACCAACACGGTCCCAACTAGGCTAAGTTGGTGGTAAGTTAATGGAGTTGTAGCCACGATTTTTTTTTTGGGGGGGGGGGGGAGGGCAGAATTATAAATAAAAATTCTAGTTCAGAAATATTGCCATTTTCTACAATCTTTTTCACCTATCCCCAAAAGCTAGTTCCTGACCTAAAAGCTAGTTCCTGACCTAAAGCTGCGGTTTATTTAGTAGCCCAGCCTGCATATTTTACGTTTCATATTCAGAATGAAGTAACTTTAAATCCCGTCTATCAAATCTTGTGTTTTTTCCATGTGTCGAAGCTCCATGTCGCAATAAATTGGGCTTGAGCGGCTCGATCCGTCTTCTTTCGGAATGAACGCTAGTCATTGCTTCCATCACTATCGCGTGTGCTAAGGTGCCCTATGTACATGCTGTTTGTATTTTTTCTATAGTTTTATGTTAACACAATGCTCCCAGGCGAGTCTAGTCTCTAGCAGGTAGCAGGTGGCCCCCCCCCCCCCCCCCGACCCCACCGATGAAAAGTTATTAAAGGATTAGCGCCAGCCCGCGATTGTAGAGAGTCGGCCGGGAGTTGTCGACGGAGAATACAACCCCTTTTGCGCCTGAGGCAATGCTTTAGAGGAATGTTTGTAGGGAAAGGGTAGCTCGCATTCCTTTTCTGGTGTTGGTTACAATTTTCTCCGCTAGATGTCTGTAATTGAATTATTGATATCAATAAATGGCGTGTATTTACAGATATCTTTAAATGAATTATTGATATCTTTAAATGAATTATTGATATCTGTAATTGAATTACAGATATCTCTAATTCATTTTAAGATTTCAATAATTCAACTCCAGATATCAATAATTGAATTACTGATCTCAATAATTCAATTACAGATATCTTTAAATACGGCAAATTATTGATATCTGTAATTGAATTATTGATATCAGTAATTCAATTATTGATATCTGTAAATGAATTATTGATATCTGTAAATGAATTATTGATATCTGTAATTGAATTATTGATATCTGTAATTGAATTGTTGATATCTACAATTGAATTAGAGATATCTGTAATTCTGTAATAAAAGACGGAATGGCTTGCCATAGGGGAGGGGCAGACGGCAGGTAATTCAGATTTAAGTCATTATGATAGTGATGATTACGATAACGACTGGTCTTACAATAGCTTAATGTCTACCTATCTGACATTTAAATGTAGCTATTTATGTAGTGGCATGTGTTCCCGCATGTACACGTATTGTGTGCCTAGCCCCTGTGATGTGTTTAGCCGCAGCGAGCGCGAGAGCGAGGCTCGTAATTTGGAAAAAAAACTGACAACATTTTCGTGAACAGCGACCGTGATTTATCCTTACACCAATGGAGGTGTAAGGATACAGATCGATGGTGGACGAGCTCTTGAGACGCTGTGGAAGTGGCTCCGACAGTTTGGTACTACCAAAACACGGCATACTTAACAAGCAATAATGGATCATTCCAAAGGCAAAACAAGAGTTAATGAGTCCGACGAACTACTTCAATCTTTGCTTGTACACATTTATTAGATTGCATATGTCGGCTACCTATATACATTGCAAATGCAGGCCGCCGAGAAACCTTTGTTTTGCGACGAAAAATTTATTTTCTTGAGCGCCCAAAACTCGATTTTCAAACCTCCGCCGTTTTTTAATAATGGACAGAAACGGCCAAACTCTTCAACCCTTAATAGCCTGAGACAATAGCTACCTCTTGGGTAAAGCCGAATTTGAAAATTCCATCTAGAAGATTCAGAATCCACATTTGAAAATCTCCCAAAACTAACCGCAGCTCTCATCATTTCCGGCTGCAATTATTGAAAACTCATTGTATATTTGTATTATATTTTCGTATTCTTTTTGGGCAAAAAGTCCATATACACTAGCTTAGTTGTGAATCAATTAGGAGGGGTTTCCTTAATTGGTACTTAACCTCACATAAATGTGGATACAGACACTTAGACAAAATTTTTTATTTGAAGTTGAAAGATCCCCACTGTTATGAAAAATGTCCACCTAAGATCTGAAACTCCGTCTTTCTGCTTTGGTAGTTAAACATCCAACTTAATTAATGCTTTATAGCATTTATCTAAGCTAGTCTATTTAATCTTTTTATATATTCTTTTACCCCCAGAAACGCTACCATTAGTCCGAAACAATTCAACATCGGCATTCTCATGGACACGAATTTTTGTGTAAATATTTTTGCTTTAAAACTCCATCAAACTCCGACAGTGACCATCCGAATGCAATAACTAGCTTTTCCTTCAATTAATACGAATTATCTTGCAAAAATCTGTTCCCAAAGTCAACCTGTGCATTAAAACTCCGTCTACCCCCCACCCCCCCAACCTAGTTGTGGTGTGTGTAACACTGCAGTTTACAGTTAAAGCTTGTAAAATTTAATAGTAATGATTTATTCATTACCCAAGCCAAACTACTAAGCTTTAACAAGAGCCATTTCACAAAGCAATCGTGTAAATATTCAATCCATAATCAATATTATAATGTAAAGGCCTTTCTCAAAGTTCATTCGAGTTAAAACTCAATTTGGCCTATCTTTACATGTCCCTACTCCTTCAAACGGCTCTGTACCAAAACCCTTTGCTCTGCTGTCTTTTTCATTGTTCCTCTGCCGTCTTTTCCATTGTTCTCCTGGCCCTTCACCAATCAGGCCCCCGCAGCTCACCTCGGCGCTCTTGCAACCAAAATCCGATACTCCAGCATAAAAAGCCCCTGTTGCCCTCCCTCTGCAGCTTAGTCAGCATAGCTTACAGGTCTCAAAGCTAGAAGGGTCACGCCAGTCGGGAGTGGAGACGACACGTCCGAGGATGCCATGCCGGGCAAAATGTACAGATGTATGACTAGATTTAGATTAGGGGTTTGAATAACGTCTCTGTAATGTGTGGTGCAGTGGCAACCCGGACCACTGCACTGTGACTGAGGTTGGCGCTAATGACCAAGTTGTCGACGCGCCATTAAGCCTCAATCCCCCCCCCCCCCCCCCCCCCGGGCAAAATGGTAGTGGTTCGTATGTTTTGTAACGGCGGACGCTACGACGGCTCAGGTGCTTGTAGCGCCTTCGGTATCCTGGTTTGACACGGAGATTCAGCTTAAAGTGTTGCGGTGATTATTGCGACTTTTACGGCATAAGCACAGCAAGGGCTACTGTCCCAGCATGGGGGATGGAGCGCAGGGTCCTAAATTAAAGGGGCCTAACCTTAAAACTGCTGGTATTTCACTGCCACCAGCGATGGAAATTTAACCGTTTATCAAGAGGTAAACTAAAAATGGTTTACATATTTATTTACACTTGAACAGTTAATCAACTAGCAAACGAACTGAAGTTAAAAACTGGTTTTTATTATAACATCAGAGAATATAAAAATTACACTTTACATTTAGTTTGCACGGAAGCTTTTGAAATAAAGTATTTAAAAGCACAACGTTTGAATTTACAACATGTAATTCGTTTTCACAAGTTTTGACTAAAACGACGTTTGTGTTTCAGAATAAAACAACCACTTAATTTTTCGAATAGAAAAAGCAATACTGAACGCTCCGCAGAGTCGTCCGCAAGATTGAACAGCCTCGGCTGGTTACAATCTATCAAACAGTATGTTTCAAACACGCATGAAAGATCAACCGTTTCACAGTTTTGTTTCTAAGTGATAAAACAGAGCCTTAAACCTCCCAGAGTTGCTGTTTACAAGTCAACTCCTCAAATTATAAAAGCCTCGGCTACTTATAAAGTCCGTCTGGAGTGAATAACCAATTAATCCCACACAAAGATCAAACCGTCAGTTATTTGAATTAATGTTTAAAACAAATAAGAAAGATTTTGGTTTTTAGTAAGAGAACCACTCTGACGTTATGGGGTGAGAAACCTAAGATGCCGCTACAGGCGTCACCACCATAATATTCCCTAGCTAGAGAGAGTTTATGTTACGAATTTAAACTAGAATTTAGACTTGGGGGTCCTAAATTGAATTTTCAAAAGCTAACAACAAACACACGAACCACTGCCATTTTGCCCGGCATGGCATCCCACGGACATGGCGTCTCCACTCCCGACTGGCGTGACCCTTTTCTAGCTTGACATCTGTGAGCTGTGCTAACTATGCATTCTGGGGCTGGGGTTTTGTGCACATTACCGGAAGTAAGCGCGGACTCGCGGGGTAGCTACGGGGGTCTGATTGGCTGAGGGCCTCGAGAACAATAGAAAGTGGGAGGAGAAGTCGGATGAACAAAGGAACTGGGTGCAGAGCCGTTTGAAGGAGTAGGGATGGAAAAGACAGGCCTGTTTTGAGTTTTACTCAATTGAACATTCGGAAATAGGCCTTTATTTTGAATTATTGGCTACGGATTCCATATTTACATGATTGCAACGTGAATTGGCTCTTGTTAAAGCTTATTACTTGGCTTTGGGTAATGCAGAGAACATTACTATTAAATTTTATAAGCTTTAACTGTAAACTGCAGTGTTATACACCACAACTAGTTTTGGCTGGGGAGGAGGGCAAAAAGGGGTTTTCGAAGTTTTTGCACAGTTTGACTTACGGAATTGTTTGGAACAGATCTTTTTAAGAATTCTTTTGGATTTAATAGTAGTTCAAGCTATCAGTAGTGTTTTGGTTGGGTTCCTGTCGGGCTGAGAGGAGAACTAAAATAAACATATATACACTGAAAATTCGTGTCCGGTAGAATGCCGATGTCTAATTACTTGGACTAATGGCAGCGTTTCTGGGGGTAAAAGATTATTATAAAAGGCTAAATGAATGAATAAATAGTCTAGCTTGATGTTATGCTAAAACGCATAAAGTTAAAGTGGAGGTTTGAACTCTAAAGTTATCTAGGTGATCTAAAGTTATCTAAGTGAAAATTTTTCATAGTAGTTGCGATCGTTCAAACACAATAAAAAATATCACACTTCAAAAATAGTTGTCAGTACATGGGCACATGGTTCAGTACCTTTCTCCTAAAATACAACTAAGCTAGAGTTTGGGGCTTTATGCCCGAAAAGAACAAGGATGAAATGAAAATACAAAAATACAGAGTTCAGTAATGGCGGCCATGTTGAAGGTGCGATGTGGTTTTGGGGTGATCTTCAAACGTGAATTACTGGTACTTCCTGGTGGAAAGTCCGGATTTGGGCTTCCCCAAGCATCTTGTATTTGGGCAAGCTATAGATGTTGAATATTTGGAATGATTGTGTCCATTAACAAAAAAACGGCCAGATGTGCCTCGGCGAGGCATTTTGGATGCCTCAAGAAAAAAAAATTTCACTTTTCTTGAAAAACAGGCGTTTTTCGGTGGCGCTCGTTTACAGTTTATAGTTAAGCTGTTGAAAGTTTAATTTCGGACATAACTACGAGAAAACACACACAACCACCTGGCAGAAACACAACAAAGTTCGTTTGAATTTTCGGTGAAGTCCACCCCCGTTCACCTTCTTCAGAAAAAATGTCAACACAAAAAAGTCCGAAAACTACATGTCTAAAGTTCGCGAATTCCAGATTTCAAAAACACGCGCGTGGAGGGATGCATCACTGATCTTCATTTGCCATCTGGATTTCCCACTTAGCGTCAAGCTTTGCAGCCAGCGCAGGTGCCACCAATCTGTCACTGCCTTCGTACGTCGGTCCCGTGACGTTCATTAATGGATGTTTAAGTGTTGTGAATCGCCTAATTGCCAAAGCCTCAAGGGCCCTCAAATGTGCATCGTTGTGAGTGTTGGAATTCATCAGAATGAAAACTTTGTCCCAAGCAACGGGGTGTTGTGTTCTCAGATGGTGTTGAGCGATTCCATTCCGACGATCTCCCTTGATGGTAGCAGTTTTGTGCTCTTTAATGCGTTGAAGGAGGGTTCTTTTGGTTTCTCTGATGTATATGGAATCACATTCCTGGCAAGGAACACGGTACACTATTCCTATCTGGTTGGCAAGGTGACTAGGCGTGAAGAAGTATCCGGGTGAAATACTCGCTGTCTCGTCAACAGTGACG
>JAHWFP010057414.1:24053-40715 GCA_023313725.1 Lithobius niger
CAGTGTTGCAGTACGATTTATCCTGCACTTTTTTCTGTCTTAGTCTTCTGTTTGTGATAATTTCGTCAAAAATTGACCGATTTTGACGTTGAAAACAACCATTTTAACCGTTTCTTCGAGAGCTTTTGAATGGTGCTATTGTCATGATGATTGGTTTGGTCGTTCTCAATTTGTTTAGCTAAAACAACCTAGGCTACAAAGGTCTCGACAAAAAGTTGTCGCAAGAAACTTGTTCATGGACCCAAATGGCCCTAACTCTAAATTTTAAACAATGTAAAATTATTCCATCTTCACACCCTTCCTGCCACCCGCAGACACCTCCCTCTTCCCGCAGACCGTTTTTAGTTTACAAAAAACTTGTCGCAGACCGGCTGAAAATATTCTGCTTCTGGGGCTACAAGATGGTAGTTTCTCTTCAATTTAGTCCGAGTATGGTAACGGTGGACAGGAGGAGTGGGGGCCGGAGGAGAGAGGGCGGTGGAGGGGGCGGGAGGGAGGGGTGGTGGGGAGCTTGCAAAGCTTCAGTGTCGCACCTCTCTCTCTTCTACAGCAACTTTTTTAGGTTTGCTGGGTTCCGGAAAAAACATTTAATGCCCTGCTTTCTCAAGATCCTGTGAGTACTTTCGCTAACTCCTGGCACAAAAGTCAAGACTTCTTTCGGGCCTTCACCATCTTTTATGCAATTCTCTCTCTCATTTCTGACTTTCGCAAGATGCCATGCACCCTTCATCTTCCTTCCTCTTCACCATCGCCGCTGGGAACCCTAGCCGAAGAAACCTTTCTTTGGTGTTTGTCAAGTGGTGCCTTGCAGTGTCACGATTGGAGGAATGTTCAACCATTCTGCACATTTCGTTCGCGACACGAATTATACGGAATTCCTCTCCCCTTGTGACAAAGTTTCCTGTACGGTTCAAACTCAATGGGATTCCTAGGTCTGGAAAGAAGAACATGGCGGAAGGGGAGTTTCTGTTCGTGCCCGTCTTCTCGAGTAAACTGAACTGGAGCATTCCACGAGTTCTACTTCGCCAGCATAGCAGGAAGGTCACGAGCCAACACCACTGCCAAAACATCGTCAACAAATCTCTCCCAGAAACTCATCTCAGGGAAACTGATCATGGCGAACTCATCAACAAATTGCATGACAATTTCCGAAAGCACCGGGGAGCAGGAATACCCCATAGGTGTTCCAGAAACCTGCCAATACGCCAAGTCTTTGAACTTCACATAAATCGTGGAAAGAACAGCTTTCAACAATTCCCTGTCAACTTGGTATTCATGATCATCAATACCTAGTCTGTTTGCCGATTCATGAAACATTTGTAGAAGCAACGAGTGCGGGAGGCTAGGGAAAAGCCCTTTCACGTTAAATGAGACCAACCTGTGTTGAGGAGAAATTTCCAATTGTTTGATGTCATTAAAAAGACCATTGGTGTTTGTAATTCCACTTTATCCCCATACGTATCTCTTAAGCCTCACTGCCAGTTTCCAGTCAATTTTCTTAATCGGGGCTTTCTTAGCCGAAGTAATCAGCCTCAAGGGAAATTCCTCTTTGTGGGATTTAACTTGGGCAAAAATTACGGGAAGTTCAGAATCGTCAGATGGGCACAGTCTCTTCTTCTCTTCTTTATCAATCAGCTTTTCTCTAAACATTCATTGCAACAGCCCTTCAACTTTGTTGTTAACCAATTTCCCCAGTTTGTAATCAATTTTCTGGTAGATACCCATGGCTTCAATCTCACCCACAACTTTATTAACATAGAAGTATCTATAACCACCGTTCCATTGGTCTTATCAGTAAAACAAATAGTCACTTCTTCATCGTCCCTAAGCTTCAGAATGGCACTTCTCTGTACTCTGGTGGGGTCGGGGGCAATTCTGGGTCGTTTTAGGCCCACTCCTTTGGCCAGTTCGTAAGCTTGCACTGGTGACCACGAATATTTCGAGAGAATGACCTGGAGGTCGGCTGCAAAGTTTGTTTGAAGAAGTGTGTGATCAACTGGGGTCGGTGGAATGAATTTGGGGTCTAAAGTCAGCACATCAGTCTCATCCTCTGTTAGTGTTCTTGATGATAAATTCAGGACTGGGGCGTGTTTTCAACAGCCATCGGCACTCTTGTTTCACTTCCCTGCAAAGCACTTTCACTTCCCTGCAAAACACTTTCACTACCAGGACCTGGGGGAGGGGGCACGGGGGTCGCGGCCTGGGTGGGGGGGGGGGGTAACAACCACGGTCCTCACATGACCCCGTAGCTTGTTGACATACCACAACGCACTAATACCCATAGCTTTCAGTTTCCTCAAATACCGACTTTTGGTTTCAGTTTCGACTGCTGCACTCCTAAGCCCTACTTGCTTTTCAAGGTCACTCATCTCTCCAGCAGACAGTTTCCATGACAACGACTCTAGTAATACCTCGCGTGCTTGCTGCAGCCGACGTAGATTGGCATGACAGTGAGCAATGCGCGCCTTGAGAAACATTCGAGTTGCGTTCAAAGCGACCTGTCTCCCTCGTTCCGTGTTGATCTTAACTTTCACATGTATCGATCGACGCTGTATAAATCTCCTCCCGTCTGGTTGCTAAATTAAATTTCAAGTGGCACAGGAATTTAGAAATGCTTACACATGTCTGTTTGAGGCATTTTGCTTCGTCGACAACCTCAGCAGGATGTGCCCTGCGTAAATCACAAAATTCATTCCATCGACCCCAGTTGAAAAGTGGAATTACAAACACCAATGGTCTCCTTAATGACTTCAAACAATTGGAAATTTCTCCTCAACACAGGTTGGTCTCATTTGACGTGAAAGGACTTTTCCCTAGCCTCCCGCACTCGTTGCTTCTACAAATGTTTGATGAATCGGCAAACGGACTAGGGGTTGATGATCATGAATACCAAGTTGACAGGGAATTGTTGAAAGGTGTTCTTTCCACGATTTATGTGAAGTTCAAAGACTTGGTCTATTGGCAGGTTTCTGGAACACCTATGGGGTACTCCTGCTCCCCGGTGCTTTCGGAAATTGTCATGCAATTTGTTGATGAGTTCGCCATGATCAGTTTCCCTGTGATTAGTTTGTGGGAGAGATTTGTTGACGATGTTTGGTAGTGGTGTTGGCTCGTGACCTTCCTGCTATGATGGAGAAGTTGAACTCGTGGAATACTGCAGTTCAGTTTACTCGAGAAGACGAGCACGAACAGAAACTCCCCTTCCTCCATGTTCTTCTTTCCAGACCTAGGAATTCCATTGAGTTTGAACCGTACAGGAAACCTTGTCACACGGGGAAGAGGAATTCCGTATAATTCGTGTCACCCATAATCCCTGCTCCATGCTATGGTCGCCAACAAAATGTGCAGAATGGTTGAACATTCCTCCAATCATGACACTGCAAGGCACCACTAATTGGCAAACACCAAAAAAGGTTTCTTCGGCTAGGGTTCCCAGAGGGGTTGGTGAACAGGAAGATGAAGGGAGCATGGCATCTTGCGAAAGTCAGAAATGAGAGAGAGAATTGAATGAAAGATGGTGAAGGCCTGACAGAAGTCTTGACTTTTGTGCCAGGAGTTAGTGAAAGTACTCACAAGATCTTGAGAAAGCAGGGCATTAAATGTTTTTTTCCGGAACCCAGCAAACTTAAAAAAGTTGCTGCAGAAGAGAAAGAGGTGCGACGCTGAAGCTTTGCAAGCTCCCCACCACCCTTCCCGCCCCCGCCCCCTCCACCGGCCCTCTTTCCTCCGGCCCCCCACTCCTCCTGTTCACCGCTACCATACTTGGGAGTAAATTGAAGAGAAACGACCATCTTGTGCCGAGCTTCCGGCCCCAACCCCCCTCCTGTCACTGTTGATGAGACAGCGAGTATTTCACCCGGATACTTGCTGACGCCTAGTCACCTTGCCAACCAGAGAGGATTAGTGTACCGTGTTCCTTACCAGGAATATGATTCCATCTACATCGGAGAAACCAGAAGAACCCTCCTTCAACGCATCAGAGAGCACGAAACTGCTACCATCAAGGGAGATCGTCGGAATGGAATCGCTCAACACCCCATTGCCTGGGACAAGGTTTCCATTGTGATGAATTCCAACACTCACAACGATGCACATTTGAGGGCCCTTGAGTCTTTGGCGATTAGGCGATTCACAACACTTAAACATCCATTAATGAACGTCACGGGACCGACGTACGAAGGCATTGACAGATTGGTGGCACCTACGCTGGCTGCCAAGCTTGACGCTAAGTGGGATATCCAGATGGTAAATGAAGATCAGTGATGTATCCCTCCACGCACGTGATTTGAAATCTGGAATTAGCGAACTTTAGACATGTAGTTTTCGGTCGTTTTTTGTCTTGACATTTTTTCTGAAGAAGGTGAACGGTGTGGACTTCACCGAAAATTCAAAGGAATTTTGTTGTGTTTCTGCCAGGAGGTTGTGTGCGTTTTCCCGTAGTTATGTCGATTTCAAACCACTGTAAATGCCACTTGCCGGTATTTTGTGATTGAATGTAGGACCCCCTAATTCTAAATTCATAGTTCAAACTTAACTTAAACTCTAGCTTGAGAAAATTATGGGAGGTGACACCATCGGCATTTCTGGTCCCCCACCCCCATAACGTCAGAGTGGTTTTCTTACTAAAAACCAAAACTTTTTCTTGTTTATTTTAAATTTAACTTTAATCTAAACAACTGACGGTTTGATCTTTGTTGAAGATTCAAAGGAGACATACTTCATGACTAACTTGTAAAATTGCCGGGCTTTTTGCATCTTAGATAGTTTTAGGAAAAACTCGGGGAGTTTGATCTTTTGTTCGTGGAAGACTTAGAAACAAAACTGTGGATGGTTGATCTTCTGGGAAGTCGAAACATACTGTCAGATAAATTGTAACTAGCCGACGCTGTTCAATTTTGCGGGTGTCTCCGGGAGCACTCAGTATTACTTTTTCTACTTGAAAATTTGATTGTTTATTCAGGAACACAACTTGTCGTTTTTGTCTGATATAAGTGAATTACTAAACTGTAAATTCCCACGTGTTGCTTTTTAATATCTTATTCAAAAGCTGTTCTAGTGAACATAAATGTAAAGTGCCCTTTATATATTTCTGATGTTATAATAAAACCAGGAGTTTTAAACTTCAGTTCGTTTGCTAGCCGATTAATTGTTTGAATGTAAAATAAATATGTAGCCCATCTTTAGTTTTTATCCGCCATTAAACAGTTAACTAATTTCCACCGTTGGTGGCAGTGATTACCAGTAGTGTTAAGGTTAGGCCCCTTTAATTAGGACACCGACGCTTCATACCCCATGCTGGGACAGTAACCCAAACTGTGATTATATCGTAAAAGTCGTTATAACCACCGCAAAACCTTAAACTGAAACTCCGTGTCAACCAATGATGTCGTAGCGTCCGCCGTTTCTTATTTTTTCAAGTGCATTTAAATCATGTCTGTTCAATGGAAGTAATGTCATGTTGTACGCAACTGAGGGATTGTGGGAGCTAACCAATCGTAGCAGCACGCGAAGTAGGTTGAATTTTGACAAATTTTGAACATGCATGAGGCATAGTTTATCAACTAGCTGGATGAGCCATCAGTAGTGTCAAACGATGACATCAGATTCCCTCATCCCTTTTTGAACCCTATGTTGAGGTTGCTCACGGTTTCTCTGCATTGAAGGTACCAAACTGTCTTCAGAAGCGTGTGTATGGTTCGCATACAGGTTGGTCGATGGACCTATAGATGTTGTCTCAATTTTCGACATACTTGTTAAGATATATATACTGGCTGACAGAAAGAAGGACAAGAAGAATAGTATTCATCAAAACAGCACTAAATACAACCATTGCATGGAACAGTACAATAGTGCTCCTGAAACCTCGCTTGACCAACATCTAAAAGCACTTGAATGCATGAGCATTCAACATAATTTTTTCAAAAAGTACAAGTGTTGCTCGTGAATATCCAAGAGCCGGCAAACAAAGACGTCGTTAAGTTTGCAGGAAAAAACTTAGAATATTCGTTCGACCCCTGCTGTCATCATCAGGTGCACTGCATGGAGATCCATGTTGCTGTGTGTTTTAAAACTCTCGCTTTGTTTTTTCACAAATGTTTGTGCATCGGTGGCGATGCTGGCTTCCTCTCATTGCAAGTGGGGAATCAGGAGATCATGCCATGTGGAGGAAATGTATTTAAAAAATTGGGGGTGACGATCTTAATGATGTCCTTGATTCAGACAGGCTCATGTTTAAACACTACTTTGGTATAAACACATATGTAGGAAAAAACTTGGATATTAACCATTTATCAGTTCAATTCTCCAATTGAGTGGTGAATTTCCAGTAGGATGTAGGTGAGAAAAAGCCCAAGCGCCGTCAACCGTCTTCAAGCATGTTTTGAAGCACCTAAAGTACAGTAACTACATGCTAACAATTCAAAACTCGCGTGATTGTTACACTTGCTCTCGACAAAGCGAATGTGGATCCCACTCGTCATGATGATGACAGCAGGGGTCGAAAGAATATCCGTTCAGTAAAAGCATATTTTAACAGGATATATCCCGTGCAATATTTAATACCATATTCATCAAAAAATATATTTTTATTCGTCGGCGCGAAAATGTCTACTGCCTGTAAATTTTATTGCATTCAGTTCCTGGATGCTCCTTAACTGTCTTGAGGTTTTTCGCTCTCTTGATCCGGCCCGTGCGCAACCCCACTGCGCATGCGTTACCATGAGCAGCCCTCCTATAAAAGCAGACAGCTCACCCCAGGCGGCCGTCTCTTTTCCTCAAGCGCGTGCCGAAGACGCATCGCTCCTACCCTTCAGCCTTTCTTTCTCCTCTTGGATACACAGATGAAGGAAGCTTTCGCCGAAAGTCCCTATCTCGACGGCCCAGCACATTCAAGACCATCGCCTCTCGTGGAAGACCCATCACCTGCATCTTTTAGAAGCTTTCGCCGAAAGTCCAAGATGGCGTAGTATCATCTCTCACCTGGAGCTTTCGCCGAAAGTCCAGGATGGCGTCGTATTTTTTCTTACCTGAAGCTTTCGTCGAAAGTCCAAGATGGCGTCGTATCATCTCTCACCTGAAGCTTTCACCGAAAGTCCAAGATGGTGCCGCATCAGATCTCGCCTGAATTTTTCGACGCTTCACACCTCTAAGTCGACACTCCGTCGTCATCTTTCTTTCACCAACATCTTTGTCATAGAAGATTTTCACTCGACTCATCCTGACATACGCCAATCTCAATCTTCTTGCCACTGCACGTCCACTTACAAGCCGCATTCAAGCGACCCTTGTAATCCATAGAATGATCAGCTTCACTTCACTCTGTTCAATGCACATCCTCACTTCTTGGACTGACTGAACTCATGGACCTACAGCGTCCGACACCCGCCAAGTGGGCCCGCTGTCCACCACCTGCCATCGCAGCTACTGAAGCCTACTTTCCTCGACGACTTCAACCGCTCAACGGCCCCGTGAACCCGCGCCTGGGACCTCCCACGACCTTGCTGAGTTTTAACTTTTGAATGCTGATTAGCCAACCATCATTTCTCGCTGATCACCATGGCCTGCCGGTTCTTTTCCACCATCACGCAGCAACCGTACTGCCGCCCCATCTTCGGTCGGCCTCGTCGCCCCTGCATTCTGCACAAGGCTGCCGCCTGCTTCCCTCCGGTTCTCATCACCGCTCCCCTCCCTCCAGTCCCTCACCTGAAAGTGTTAGGAAAATGGCGTGCACCATTTTGGCGGTTCGTGCCCAGACTGCAACGACAGTGAGGCACGACATTGTTGGGACCCATGCTGTGTGTCGTGCCGCTCTCTCGGTAAACAAGTTGTCGCCGTGTCAAGACGTGTGCTTCGAGAGCGTGTGTTTAGGGTAGTCTACTAGATAAGGAAAGTTTTAGGCAGTGACCAAAACTGACTTCTAGCAATGGACTAGTAACTCCCAGAAGCAACCAACTGTAAATGATAGGCACTTGGCCGTGTACAGCATGTAACGAGACCGCTGGAGTTGGAGAAGACGTCTTGTGACCGCCGTTGGAAGACGGGACACCGATTTGAATTCAAGACCACTGAAATACTTTGCGAAGGTAAATAAATCTGCAAATGCAGTCGAGATTTATCCTTTCAAAGGGTTATGGGCCCAGTTACCGCAAGAATTCAAAGCGAATTTGAGTCCCATCTACCTCAAAACGTCGGCGGGCGGCATTAGAACTAAGCGTAGGAAAGACGGGGAATCCCGTGGCCGCCATCTTGTTTGTTTTGGAAGCCGAGACGGGGGGAAAAAAGGGTGAAACGATTGAAGTGGAACGGGAAGAGAGCTTCCAGAGTAATTACCAGAAGTCGTAAATAGAAGTTAAAAGTAATTATATTTTTTATTAGAAATTTTATTATTTATTTGAAATGTTCCACGTTGGCATTTCTAAATGGGAAAAAGATGTATATTTAACTTTAACTGCATCCGTAGATCGTCTATTGCAAGTTTTTTCAAGGTCAAGCGTGCGTAGGCTTGAATGGCACTGACGGAGGATATAAACAACTTGTACGCCTTCAGCATCGAACGGCTAAATAAACGGAATTATTATGCCTGGGCCACTTCAGTTAAATTGGTTTTACTTCACAAGGACTTGTGGAAATATGTCGATGGATCGGCAATAAAACTAACGGATGAAGACCCACAACGAAGGGAATATGAAGAAGGTCTGGCAAAGTGTACGCTCACGCTAATGCTAACAATGTCACAGAATTTGCAGACAACGTACGTTCATATTAGTGACCCTAAAGAACTGTGGGATATTCTGAAGGAAAGGTTTGCCTAAGGGACAAGGCTATGTAAATTTTTTGCATTCTGTGAGTTAATTCAGTGCCGGTTGAAGAAAAACGAGGATTTTAATGCATATCTTCAACGAATGAAATCACTAGTGCAAGTGGCAAAAAGCGTTGATTGCTTAGGTCTGACTGAGGAGTTTGTAGCGCTGGTCATGCTTGGTAACTTACCAAGGTCGTTTGAAAAAGTTCTTCTGAAAACGGACGCATTCAGAGACGAAAACTACATGCCTAGAGATGTTAAAAGAGTTTCCTTCTGGAAGAAGCACAGAAGTGTGCTACACTGAATGAGGAGAAGAATGGGGATGATATACGGTCATTATTTTCATAATGTTCAAAATTGAGCCGGTTCAGCCATACAAGCATTAAGTTGCTTCGGCTAATTTAAGGCTCAAAAAAATTAAATTAAAAAAAAAATTTATCAAAACTCGGCTAAGTCCAAACTTCATAGACAACAGAGGCAAGAAAAGAGCCAAGCTGAAGCACAAGGTCAAGTGTTTAGCCTGCCAAAAAGAGGGCCATTTTGCAAGAGACTGTTGGAGAAGGCAGTCCAAGAAAGATTCAACATTGGCAGACGAATCATCCTCGAAGGTGGAACATGCAGAGTCATTCAGTGCAGTGGTTCAGGATTCCCACGTTGGCGCGACTGCAAAATAGCAGAAACCAAAGCAAGCCCGAGAAGAAGGGGAAGTCGAAGCAGACTGGTAAACCGTTCATGGAAACAGTTAAGGAAAACCAGTGTCGACACGTACCATCCAAGCCAATAGTGGGGGAAGGTAAACAGTCAATAAGGAGGACTGATCCCACCACCAACACTTTCGTCAGGTACTGTGAGCGTTTGGAAGAACGTGTACAAACTGCGATTGACTGTGGTGTAACGGCGGATGCTATGACGGCTGAGGTGGTTTGTTGCTTTATCAAAGCACAGTCGTGGCTACGGGCCCGATGTAGGGAACGGAGCGAAAATATCCTATCGAATTAAATAGGCTATCAAGTACTATTTTACACGTACGCGCTGCCACCAGGTGGAGCGACATTAATTGCAGCAAAATCTTGAGTTAAGAATAAAAGGGGGTTTACATAATATTTTAACTCTACAATTAATAACTGGGTAAAAACAACTGACGTTTAAAACTCTTGGTCTTATTTATAGACAGTTAACAAAATATAAAAAGCACTTTTAACACGAGTTTTTACATTTGAAAGCTTTAAATAAAGCAGAACGAATTTACATCATTAAATTCAACAACGAACTTTGGCGTTCAGAAAATCAGTAACCTTTCCCATCAAGAAAGTTCACTCAGGTCTGTTTCAACCTCCTCAAAATAATATGCAGCCACAAGTTACAATTAGGCCTACAGTATGTTGTTTGCGTTTAAACTCCCACAAACTCAACTAAACTTCCAGTTAAATCTAAACTAGATCGGCTCAATGGGAGCACTAGCAATTTAAGCAGGACTTTCACTTAAATTAGGTTAATTAAAATAAGTAAGATTGACTTTGGTGCTTAGGAAGGGAACCACCCGGACATTTATGATTAAGTTCAGAAACTGCCGATGTACAAAGTTAAAACATAAATTTTCAAACTAGGAGTTGCTTTAAAATTAAACTAATAATTTAGGTTTAGGGGCCTAAAGTAAAACTTTCAATTTTAAACTACATGATACGAACCACTACCATAATGCCCGGCATGGCAACATTCTGAAGGCATCGTTCCTATCCCGATCGGCGTAACCACCTCCTAGCTTGAGATCTGTGATCTGTGCTGTGCTGTGGATGCTTTGAGCTGGGGGGGGGGGGGGGTGTTATGCTAGCAGCCTGACAGGAAGGAGGGAAACCACGTCCCTGTAGGAAAGCGACTACATGGGGGGCTCTTAGAGGTGGAGAACAATGGGAGTGGGAGGGACAGAGCCAGCTGTCACTCAAGCAGGGGAACAAAGGGACCTTTGGAGTTATCTCTGTGATTGGAGGAGGGCAAGAACTTTGGGCAATACTGACTGCTGGTTGGTGGGGCGGGTTGGCAGTGCAAGCAGCAAAGGGTTTGCAGACTTTGGACTGGGGCTTGGGAAAAACGGCCAGTTTGTGTTTGACACAAAGGAACATTGGGAAAAGGCCTATTTACAAGTGAAAATAAAATAATATGGATTTTAATGTTCGTAGAGAGGCTCATACAGTGAATAAATCACTGTGGCTAAATTAAACAAGCAATGAAATCAAAACTGCGATGTTATGCATCACATACTGGGTGGGGGGGGGACGAAGTGTATTGCTCAGAATAACTTGGTTATGGCTTTGAAAAACGATCTTTGTGACATCTTTTTGTTTAATAGAAGGACGTTTGAAGCTAGTAAAGCATTGGGAAATTGGGTGGTCACCCTCGGCGATTTTCGTAGTAATATTTATATTCAAAAAGTAGCGTCCGGTAAATTTACCGTTAATTATTATTTTGATATGTTCGAGCACGTGGTAGGGTTCTGGGGGCAAGTTAAAATAGCAAAAGAGTAAATATTTAACAAAGTGAAAAAATGCTAGAACGCATTTAAAATGGCATTATTTTTGCAGTGGCAGAACTTAGTTGTCATGGAAGTGGGAAATTTTTCATACTATTGGGTCCACAACAAACAAGATAAAAAATATCACATTCGACACGAACACAACCTATTCATGAGGTTAAGTACCTTTGCAAAGGTAGCCTGACGAAAAATAGCCAACTGTGGGAGAGCTAAACCAAAATTAGACCGAACAAATTCTTCTATGGGAAGCTGGGGAACTTTGGGGTTAAGTTAAGGTAAAGAGGCTTGTTTAGGTTGGGGGGAAAAGCCTGACCACAATTGGGCCTACTAGAGGCCTAGCAGGGGTTGAAGAGGACCAGCCAGTTGGCTGGCCGAAAGGCTTTCTGATTTTACCATGCTGGCCCCTTGCTTAAATACCTTTTGGTAACCCCTGACAACTGCGAAATAGCCAGGGTATTATGGGAAATGGAAGCTTCTAGAATATTACGAGCCTAGCTAAAGTCCCTGGGGGGGGGGGGGGGGAACATTTTTCCAAACTGGCAGTATTCTCCTTCCTCTCGCCGATATCCTGGTAGAACTGCCACCACTCATTCGCGAATGAGACCTAACCTTAACACTCTGTTATGATTTAAACGTGCTTAATTTATTCATGCAGAAGTCAGAATAAAAGAAGTCGATTTCAAACATATTGCACATTTACTTATGGCAGATATTATAACAAGTTACAGGTTAAGTATTTAATGTTGAAGGTAAACAACTTTCGGTTGGGTGCGAAAACTTACGGCTGGAACCAGTTAAAAATAGTTTAACTCAATTTTCAGGCATTTTGCGATGAAACAAGTGTAGCGGCGCTTACAGTGTCTTGAGGTGCCTACTGTCTATAGCACCGACAATCTGGCGTACATGTGGTAATCGTAGAGTAAATCATAAGTGGCGGTTTTTACTTTGTTGTGAAAACAGCATAGCGTGTCTACTGCACAGTTAGGAGAAGAGCGTCAACGTCCTAACTAAACTTTTATGACCTATCTATCACGGTTTACTGCCACCACGATGGGTAGTTAATTTAATTGCTTACTTCGGAGTTAGAATAAAAATTAATTTGTAATTAAAATAACCCTTGCAAATTAAATCGGACTCGAAGTCAAAATTTGTTGTTCAAAACAACTTCCTTTTCTGTTTTAATAAAACATGACAAGATTTTTACACACGGAGTAACTAGTTGGTTACAAAAATAAAACTGGGGCTTTACAATTAAAAGCACACGATTTACAATTAAATCGACACTGTACTTAAAGTTAAAGTTCACATTACAATTTGGACTAGAAAAAAAGTCGGTTTGAGTTATCGCAACTCTCTAAGTTACAAACATGACCCTTGCAGAATGTAAAATAGTCTTTGAAAGCTTTAGCAACTCTTGCACTAAAGTCAATCAATCAATCACTCACACTGAATCAAGATTAGGAAAACTACCTTTTTGAAAACTCCTGCTTCAACAATAACACATGCTAGATCTCGGTGATCTTAGATTATTTAATGAACACTGAGTTCATAAACAAAGAAAAAAGCCGGTTTTTAGGAAGGGGACCTTAAACCCTTAAATCATGGGTGCCCTAAACCAAAATGCCGATTGCGTTTGCCTACCCACAAATTCCCTCAAATGCTAGAAGTTAAGTTTATAATTTACGACTAAAAATTTAGAAATTCTGTTTTAAAAATTAAATTCTAATAAACTAGTTACCCTTTGAACCACTACCTTGCCCGGCATGGCAACCTTCGGACTGGACATCTCTCTGAGTCCTTGAGCTATGCTATGCTAACGAAATTCTCCCTCAACTTGGTTATATACCTGCTGCCTGCCTGCAGGTAGGAGGGAAACCGTGGACCTGTAGGAGAGCGACGGAGGGGGGGGAGGTGTGAGGTAGAGGGGTCGCTTTGGAGGAGGAATGACTGACCAAAACCGGCCGAGCTGGCACTACCGGAAGTCGGCCATGACAGCGCGGACGGCTAGGGTAGCCTTGCACTCTGATTGGTGGGGAGAAAAAATACTGAGTTCGGATTGGAAGGAGCTTGGATGGCAAAGGGATTTGCCGACTTTGGGTGTTTTTAGAGGCCGTGGCTTGAGTTTAACTCATAACAACGTGAAAATAGGCCTATACATTTTTTTATAAAAACTACAATGTTATGCATTGCAACTATTGAAGGAAGGGGGGGGGGGGAGACGAAGTTTGATGCTCAAATTTACAATAAATGATTATTAATTGAAGGCAAAGGCTTAGTTGTGCATTCGGAATTGAGATCACTATGGTCGGAGCCCTGAAATAAAAATACAAGATACACACTGAAAATGTCCGGTAAAATAATCGTAGTTGTGTTGCCATTTTGAACAAGGTAGGGTTCATGAGAAAAGATTACGTTAAATAATGCTTTCATAAAAGCCTAAGCAAAAGATTAAATAAACCAGCTTGTGTTTTTAAAATGCTATAACGCATAAAAATCTAAATGTATTATTGCAGCTGCAGATAATAACGCTAGTGTAGTCAAAGTTTTCATAGTTGCTAAAATCGTCACCTTAGTAAAATAAAAACATTGAAGACGTAATAAACATGTAAACTAGCACAGCACTAAGCTAGTCGGCTTTATGCCTGGAAATAAATTCAAGAAGTACAAATAAATATTTACATGTTTGTTTTTCGGAAAATGGCGACGGAAATTGCGTGCGTCGGCGCTCAGTTTGAGCACTTTTTCAAATGAAGCTGTAGACCAAAGTATGGTGAAATTTCAAGTTCTGTTTTCACAGGATGTTAGAAAAAGTTCAGGTTTATTAAGAGCTGCAAACTAGAGTCGATGATGTCCATTTTCTTGGGAGATACGAATTTTTAAACTTGGAAGTGAAAAATAGGCCTAGCGCTTTTTGGCGCTAAGAAAAAAAAAAGTGTCCCCGAGTTGTTGATGGTTGGTGTCGGGTCTCCTAACCAATCGACAGGAAATTTAGGCCTCATGCCTATACACAAGTTAACCCGTAACCGCCTAGATACGAGTGTACGCCTTCAACGTATAACAGCGAAAAACTAAGTCCCAGCGCGAGCTTTGTGAGGGGTCCCTGGGGACCCCGAGCAAAGCGGGCAGTCACAGCCCAGTGGTCAGCGTCGTCGGCTCCAAACCAAGAGAATGCCGGTTCGAATCCGAGAACCGACCCAAGTACCATATGGACTCTAAAAAAAGGGGTCTGAAAGTTCTTTCAGGCGGTTATGAGTTATTGGTCGCAATCAATTATTTTCTCAACCCTTAGCTAACCCGTAACCGCCTAGATACGAGCGTACGCCTTCAACGTATAACAGCGAAAAACTAAGTCCCAGCGCGAGCTTTATGAGGGGTCCCTGGCGACCCCGAGCAAAGCGGGCAGTCACAGCCCAGTGGTCAGCGTCGTCGGCTCCAAACCAAGAGAATGCCGGTTCGAATCCGAGAACCGACCCATATGGACTCTAAAAAAAGGGGTCTGAAAGTTCTTTCAGGCGGTTATGGGTTATGTTATGATTTTGAACAAAATCAAAACAAATATTATATTATTTCTTCTTCCCTTTACGATTTTGGGTCGGGAAGAAAATTAATAAATTATCAAGGTTTTTAGGAACCCGTGGACCTCACACTAGCTTGTCCTCATTCATTGCGTAGGCTAAGAAATGTTGAGCTTAAGAGCTAGGACTAATTGTTATTAATCTTCTTGGAGTCTAAATCATTTTAGGATCCCTTCCCCCTAAGATCTTATTAGCTAAGGTATCTTTAGACTACATTTTAGTTTAAGTACTTTACAAAGCTAAAGCTTACCAAGTCATGGTACTACCGCGACTTCTTCATCTTCAGCTTATCTGCTACTCGGCTAAGCGCGCGCCTACTCTAGGAAAGGCATAGCGTCCCGCCAATCTGCAGTGGTTTTGGGACCCAGATTACAAACGTCTGTTTCCTTAAATACAGAAATACAGGGCCTTCACGCGGACGATTATGAGAGCTCAAGGCTTCTTATTTGTTGAAAACCTAACTCAATTTCATAAACTGCATTTCAATTCGACGATTGCCTTGAGGCGTTTGCGCCTAAGGCGATTATTGGTTGGCTACATGTTGCAGTCCTAAATTTCCAGCGATCGGCAACTTGACTTCCGCAAAAAAGCGTCGTTTAAACGCCCGCGCTTTCTTCAAGACTGAGAAAAGATCATCCAAGCAGGCGAGCAGCCCATTGGCCGAACTCGTGACCTGTGATTGGCCAAAAACGGCTCTCTTGGATCTGGTTCCAGTTTGACAATCCTAGGGTCAGCAATACTAATTTCAAACTGATCTGCGCTGACATTAATTTATTTTTATTTTAAAAATAATAATGCTATTCAATACTACGAGTTAATAGCTATAGGACTAAAGCTCGATAAATGAAAAATTCCAACTCTAAATTTGACACGCAAATTTAAAATTCGCCATTGGCACTAGCTAACAGCTGTTACTAGCCTACGAGTGCGAACGCTGTTGCCATTACGTTACGTGAACCGTGTCAAATAACGAAGCACTAAACTATAAGTTTAACCTAGATTAAAGTACCAATTTATATTAAAAACTAACTAGAATTTTATTTAATGCCCAAACTAAAAGATTTCGAGATTAGTTCCAACCGCATTTGTACTTACAGTTTTCTGGCTCCAACCTGAAATACATTTCTATGATCACAAATGCAATTAGTAAAAACAGCCAACACAAGGTCGATCTTCTTTTCAAATGACAACATTTAACAATATTTACATTTTTCTCGAGTGGAAGGTTACATGTCAACAACAGAGGTTACATATTTGTATCCAAACGAATCCGACATTTACCTTAATAAACATTAAGTAAATTCGAAGGTTTTACTTGGATCCGAAAACGTTTACCTTTATTTTGCTTATTCGTGAATAATGCTCTCTCTCACTGTCCACTAACATGAATTTCTTGCTACCCACTCCCTCTCCCGCCAGGGGTGTCATGCGCTGTTGACAGCGCCCCTTGCATGCTCGTGTTACTTTTCGTTGGACAGCCGCATGAGTAACATTGCGTCTGGTGCTCTCGAGTTTAGACATTTTATTTTTTCCGGAATGACTAGCTTGTCCACCTGAAACGGAATTTGTTTGGGATGGCCAAGGTTGTGTACGGCAATTGTGGACATCGTCTAATACCTGGTGATAGGCATCAAGAGTGTTAAGGCTAGTTTATATAGACGCGACAGGCGATGCGCGCTGAAAACAATTGGCAGTCGCCTCGCGAATTTCGCGTGTGTGTTGGTTATATGCTCGCGACTGTCGCCTTAATCATGGCG
>JAHWFP010057415.1:0-21630 GCA_023313725.1 Lithobius niger
ATCCCCCAACTGTGAGTTTGTGTTCTTCCTGAGAAGCACTCTCACACCGCCATCTTGGATCGAACTTTCACACCCATCAACGATCGTCGCCACTCATCGACACTACTTGGCGATCTCGAACGGAACCGAATCCGACTGTAACGTCCGTCATCGCCCATCGGCGGCCGACGCACACCTCTCGCATTCAAGTTCCCTTCTATCAACCACACCTCAGCGCCGTGGTGACCTTGGCAACTGGCGACTACTCCGCTCCATTCCGGCCTGCACGTCCGTAGACAACTGCATCCGAGCCGACTCCTGTCCGACCACCAATTTCCGGGAAGATTGGCGCCGGGAAGAACTCCCATCACGGCTTGGAGACTCGGAACTACTGTGCTTTTTGCCAAAGGCCTTCGCCTTGTTCACTGAATGCTCTTTTCTTTTATGGGAACGATATACTACGGTTAACAGATTTAACAGATTTACTTACGGTTAACGGTTCGCCACGCTCCCGAAAACCTGGTTCGTCCTGATCACTTGATCGGGGTGGATGTCCTTTACGCTCGGGTTCCGTCACATATGACTAACGCCAACACATTCACGATCTGCCTATTTTGTCTCCATTATCAACGGAATCGAACTTTGGAGAGAATTGAGTTGTGATGCCATGCTCTCTTGGAATTCAGCGAACATCATTTTAAAATCCATAGTTTGATCGGTTGGGATTATTGCCGATGACACACTGTCCTTGGGCCTGTCCCGTAGATTAAGGTTAATCTTTCCGTCGGTTTTGTCGTCACCGTTGCTGGCGCTCGAATCAACCATCGCGTCCACGACATTTAGTGTTGCAAAAGGATCGTCCCCAAATACTTCAATAATTCTTCTATCCAAGGAATCTTCTGGTTGTTTCTTCTTTTTCTTTTCCACAAAACAGGAACGACTACGCTGTAACGCCTTTTGGTCGGATTTCTTCCAAGTCCGACAAATTTTCCGAATGGCCGCTGGATTGAGTTTCAAACAGATGCTACACGGGTAAAGCAGAAAATCGCAATTCCTACACTTCATACAGGTTAAATGTTGGTCCCCAGGTGTTTTTAAATGAGTGTAAGACACAACCTTTTCTAAAATAAAGTCCTCAGCCTTACCACTCATACCGGACTAACGTTTTCTGAGAAAAAAAACCGACAGAGCATAACCACAACTTACCATATTGATGCCCAAAACAATAGTGAGCAATATGGCATCTCTATAGTTTGTTCCACATTATGTTTGCAGAATACTGACTGTGTGACACCACGTTTCCTTGCACTACGTGTGCTAAAAGTCTAAAACATGTGGATATCACACTTGTAGATTCTACATAGTTCCATTACAGTCTACAAGTGGGATAATTATGTGTTTTTTGCATTCATAGTGGAATGAAACGTGGCATTATACAGTCAGTTTCCTGCAAACATAATGTGGAACAAGCTATAGCTACGAGGGTAGCACGAGTAGAGCCATCTGGTGGGAAAGCCAAGCAAGCTTGTTTACATTTAAATGGTGTTTAAATTTGGGCAATTTGAGAGCATTAAAAGCGGTTTAAGCTAATACTAAGGGGAAGTATTTTACAGATAGTAAGAAATATTGATCAAACACTACTTTAGGGACTCCACACCTGTACACCAGTTACCTTTGTATAACTGCATCATGAATTTAAGAAAACTAGCCACACAGTTTACTATGCTTATTCCACTGGCATCAAATTTTGCTCAATTTCGTTTATTTGCTGCCCAGAGATTCACAAATCTGACGTTTAACTATTTGACTGAAAATTTAGGTACCATAACTAGTTAAAATAACCTTACCCAAAATGACTAGCAATGTCATACACTCTTTTTTCTTGTGCCGCAACTTGCTGTAATAAAAAAAAAAACGGGTTTCATCAATTAATAACTTCAATTCACTATTTTTGAACACTGCAGTGGAGAGGAAATGTTTGAATGAAAGTTTACCTCATTTGTTCCTTCGAACAATAGTGTCGTAACACACATTTGGTCAACATCAAAGCCTTTAATTTTAGTTATGTATATTTTCTTTACACCATCTAGAAATGCACCTAACAAGCTAGATACACCTGGTTTCAACGCATGACCTGCAAAGATACAATCACCATACTAAGAGAATGTTAACTCATCACACTACATAAACCCTATTCCCCAGTTTTTGGAATAACTGCCCTTAAAAGGAGCAAACCCTCAAGCAAGCAAGCAGCAAACAAGGAGCAAACCAGGGAATTAGCTGAACTTGCCCTTTTACTAGAATTTGCCCCTGCCTATTCGGAAGTCTGTGCACCAACCCTCACCAATATCGGTGGTCACTCGCCGAAATGCCGAGGGAAATTCACCAGTTGGCGACTTGATTTTTTGCCCCACTGGCCATAACGGCGACTGGTTAACACTAACTCTGAAGCTGAAATTGTTATATCTCGGAAAACGTACTAGCTATAAACACATAGTTTGCATTGTTGCGTGCAGAATTACAATGGCAACACAATGAAGCATGCAATATTGTTACTAGCTTCTTTACCTGATTAGACAGATTATTGAAAACAATATTTATACATTAAGTAGCTACACACCTACTAACCTATTTCTACATGGCGAGTAAATTTTAATATCTACTGGCCAAATGGCGAGCATCACACAATTAACATTCGTGAAGGTTACTATACACGCTACTGCTTGTTTACGTTATAAAATTAGCTACTGAAAACCTAAATGATATGCAATCAGACCTGCCAACTCTTGCAAAGTGGACTACAAACAATCGATTACCACTAAATGCAGAAAAGTCAGTATAATTTTTCCGCTCAGAAACGGAAACACCAATGTGTTCCAAATTTTCTATTACCATAAAACTGATTGCTTAAATGCTGAATCGTGTTCCTGCTTTGAAATGAAACAAATACATGGGATGGCCAAAAATATCTAGGTTTGTATTTACAACAGAACATGCCATGGACAATACACGTACATTCGGTGAGCACAAAAACTAAGGGAATGATTCCAACATTTTATGAACGCCGTCGATACATCAGTTAACAAACCCTCATGACGAGAAACCTTGCTGTTGTTCACGCCCCATTTAACGTTTGACATTATTGATTGGGGAGGTACTTTTCCTGGCAACACCCAGTCCCTAGACAGGCTAAAAAAGTGTTTTTGAACAATTGTCTGCATAAAACGAATGGATTATCCAACAAATCTACTTTTTAAAGAGTGCAACATGTGGCCTTTAAGGAAACTATATGTCAAAGCTGTCCTGATGCATCACTATGACAAGTACAAGTGCTTCAGACTGTAGAAACACAAAGGACACGTGGGCAAGCTAACGGAGTATCAAAAATCACAAAAAGTAAATAAAGAGCACACCAGGAACCATCACTTGTACATAGCTCCAAAACTGGTGAACCTCAAACCATTGTGTTAACAAGTAGGGATCGACCAAATCAGAATCCAAACTGGACCTGAAGCCGATTCGGTTTAGATTCGGATTCAGCAAAATTTTTAATGTTTAGACAATATTTCAATAACTTTGCCCATTTTTGGCCATTTCGACATTCCAATATACCATTCGAAGTTTTGGATAGCATAAACTGTTTAAAAATTATGAGGGGAAAACCAATGCACAAGTTACGAAAATGTGTACTTGAAAATGTTTACTACTTTACTCAGCTAGAGAGAAAGTTAACTTTGTATAAAATGTAAGGATGCACCGATACCAACTTTACTGATATCGAACCCATTTTTAAAATGTTGCCGATACTGATATCCAAAATTGTCTCCCCAATTTTTCATCAAAAGTGTAGTTTTCCGCAAAAAATCCAATGATTATTAAAATATTATTTTTTTTTAATAGTAACCCACAGTTAAAACATCGCTAGGAAGATACTCAGCAATTCCATGAGCAAAACGCTGCGAGCCACATGTCATAATCTCAAACGGTTCCAAAGTTATAGTTATTTCTGCAAAAGTTGCCGATACCAATACCGCAAATATCGGTAGCCGATCTGATCAAGTATCGGTATCGGTGCAGCCTTAATAAACTGCAAAGGACAGAACAATCAACAAAGGTTTTATTTTCGATTCGGTTAGAATTTGAATCTGATTTGCCAGATATTGTAAATTATCCGAATCCGATCCAAATTTGGTACAAGTACATTCGTCCGATCCCTAATAACAAGCAGAAAGAGTGCCATCCACTTTGTAAATGTGTGGCTTTCAAGCAATGGTGAAAAATCATTATTTACCATCCCCATCTAGTATTGTATTGCTTTGTGATTTAACTTGTTAACATTGTAAAGTTATTTATTTATTTATTTTTTTCCCGTAGTGTGCCCTCGTCATGAGTTATCTCAGTGAAGGAAGTGCCTCATTCATTCCGTGTTTATTCCTGGACTAAATATTTACTTACTGACTTACTAATTATTTTATTCTTGCAGACTTTTTTTCAATTGGATATAACAAAAACCCAGTGCAATGAAATAATCGTCAAGTTTAAAAATGTCAACATGCTTACTTTGAAATGCAGAAGCCATTGTAAACTAAGCACTATAAAGTACAATTTCAAAAGTTTCCCAAAAAAAAATCCAACCTTAGCAAATTTTTGAAAGCCTATGATGCTGGAGAGATAAAAACACAGCCAACTATCTTCATAAGGCACTTTTCACTACTTTCCACAATCTTGCCTAGTCAAGTCCTGGCGTTATTCAAATTTTGGCGGCTCAACGTGGCTGGTTGTGTCAAACATTATTGGCTGTTTTTTTTACATCTCCAGCAGCGTGCACTATCAAATATTCGCTATTAAAGATTGGATTTTCTAATCTTGGAAACTTGAGAAAATGTGCGTATAGGGTTTCGTTTCCATCACCAAGTTTATCTTTTAAGCAAAATCGATGCATTACTTCAATTACAAATCTTACCAAATTTGAACTGTTCGTTGTCCATAAGTCTTATTGATGCTGGAGCACACCTCTGGAAAAGAAAACTGCTGTCAGTACACACAAAAAAAGCTGCCCATACGCATGTGATACGTCTCTAAGATGGATGGTCATTTGATCAATAATACAAGACTATCTGACGATTAAAAGGTTAAGGTAAAAACAAAGCTGAAGAAAAGTAATGATAGAGTAGCCAACAATTTATCCTCTTACATTCATTTTCCGCACATTTTCATAACAAAAGTGACATGTTACTGAATCAAAATATTACAGTGCTTACAACAGAACTTATGTAACGTCTGAATGCTTAACAAAAAGATGTACTTTGCTGATCTCAACGGACCCTAAACAGGCCATAAAAAACTTTAATTTTTCCCAGGTCAAAATTGATTTCTATCATCTTAACGAAAATTTATACTACCTGTAAATTTGATTCCATTCAGTCCCTGAGTGCTCTTTAGTGACTTGAGGTTTTTCCGCTCTCCTGATCCGACCAGTGCGCAACCCCACTGCACATGCGTTACCATGCTCAGCCCTCCTATAAAAGCAGGCGCCTCGCCCCTGGCGGCCATCTCTTTTCCTCTCGATATGTCAACCATGATGGTGGCTCAAGAGAAGAGGTTGGGTGGGTATTTACAGGTAGTATAATTTTTTGCTAAAACGATAGAAACCAATTTTGACCCGGAAAAAATTAAGGTTTCTAGTCGTCGGCGCGAAAATTTCTACTTACCTGTAAATTTGATTGTATTTACAGTTGATCTCGTCAATGTAGGTGGTGGGCACCATCATGGCGAGTTACACCGGGTTGCGGACTGGTTCCTCCAAAAAGTTTAATAAAACTTCGCACTTTATTGAAAAGAAAAATAGACAGGTATTTGGATCTCTTTCGTAGAATGTGGTGGCCCTGAAAAGGGCAGTTTTGTTACAGATGAGGTCTTGCTTCCGTCTTCTGGAGGTCTTCGTTTCTGTGTTGAGTGCTTAAGGGGTTGGACTATGCATCTGGCTGTTGCAATTGATTCCAGACGATGTAACACATCTTCCTGTCTTGTCA
Source organism: Lithobius niger (assembly GCA_023313725.1). Lineage (NCBI taxonomy): Eukaryota > Metazoa > Arthropoda > Chilopoda > Lithobiomorpha > Lithobiidae > Lithobius > Lithobius niger. Next base: position 6,012 of record JAHWFP010057415.1, read on the forward strand.
TGTCTCTGAAGTAGTAACTTATGAAGACAGTTTAGCTTCTCAACGATGCAGCTTGAAGAATTTCGGCGATGGAAATTTGATTGTGAAGAGCCCATGAGGTTGAGAATACCTTGAGTTCATGTGCCGTAACTTTGATGTCGTTGCGGGCACAGTTGATGTTCTGGTCGTCGTAAGCCCTGTTAATTACCGTTTTGGTCCAATTTGCGATCATTGCTGGTGAGGTTACGTCTGTGCCTTTGGTGAGCGAAAGGAAAAGTTGGATGCGTCCTTTTCGGCATTCTGGGTCGCTTGTTCACTTGATGTAGTAGCGTAGCGCCCGAAGTTCTTTCAGATTCTTCGTCGTAGATGTTCGTAAGGGCTGGAATAATGATGGGTTTGGAGGGTTCGCATGGCTTCTGAGTTTTGGCTGGAAAGTCAGGCAGAGGTCTTAAGTGGATAAATTTGCAGCTGTCGAAAAAGAAGCAGTAGGCGAGGGTCACTTGAAACAGCTTGCATTTCACTGCTGTGGAGAAGTCAGGAAGACAGTTTTTCTTGTTAGGTGATTGATGTGGCAGGTTTGGATGGGTTCATATGGATCCTTTGGTAATGAATCTAAGACGAGTGAGAGGTTACATTTTGTAAAGGTTTATTGGATTGACGGTCTTTCGATTTCAAAGGAATTCAGAAGGGAGGAGATTTGGAAATCTTCGAGAAGGTGTTTGTTTCCGGCAGCCTTGAAGACGGAATTTAAGGCCGAACGACAGACCAGGATGGTGGAGCCCTTGAGTTTGTCTTTCAAAAGGTCAGTGAAGAAGACTAGAAAGTCTTGAATGGGGGTGTTGATTGGATTAACCTTTCTTCGCTTACACCAATGAAACCATCGTTCCCAGAGACTGATGTATAGTTTGTTGGTGGCGATGCGGGTGGCCTGTTCTTCAAAAATTCCAGCCTCTTTTGATGAGTTGGATGATAGTAGCCACCTGTGCAGATGTAAGATTTTGGAGTTCGGGTGGAATTTGGTTCCCTTCTGTTGGGATAGGAGATCTGGAGGGTTTGGGAGTTCTCTTGGTTGGTCTGTGAGAAGGTTTAGGAGCCGAGGGAGCCAAGGAGCTGCTGGTCAATTTGGTGCGATCAATAGAAACAGTCCTTGGATTTGTTCGAGTTTTGTCAGGACCGTCGAGAGAAGTTTGAATGGATGGAACGGGTCGGCGTACAGGTTCTTCCACGGGAAGGTTAGCGCATCGACTGCACAAGCCAGTTCATCCGGGATTGGGCTGACGAATTGGGAAGTCTGGTATTGTGCCTCGAGGCGAAGAGGTTGATCATGGGTTTCTCCCAGATGTTGAAGAGAGATTTGCAAATTGACGTCTTGAAGGACCATTCTCCTGATGGTGGTTTCTTTTTTGACAACGCATCTGCTATGACATTAACATTAATCTTTCACAGAGTGTGTTGATGGCGGTAGTGAGGACATCTGCTTGGGAGCTGGCACGGAGACCTAGTCGCAGAATCTTATCATTCTCTCTGAGAATGACAGTGGAGACTTCAGTGTGGCGTGGGATGAATAGAGGAGCTCCGAAATCAATTTTGGCTTCAGATGCCAGAAATTCAGATTGTTGGTAAGTCTCGAATTGAGACGGGGTTGGCTGCACCATCGCCGGCGGTTCTGAAGAACCAGGATTCACATCCTGGGCGAGGAGATGGGGATCATGGTCAAGTTCAAGGGGTTCACCCTTTCCTAGGAGGGAGCCTCCTGTCCGCAGTAGAGTAGTGAGTAGAGTCGTGGACTGGCTAACTTTGGCCCTTTCTCGATTATTCCTGTCACGGAGACCAAATCCAAATCCTGTTGAGACCTCTATTCTTAGGTTTGGGGGCAGAAGGATAGGGTTCGTAGAGTTAGCCGTCCGGAATGATGTCTTCAACAGCTTTGAGAAGGTCGAATAAGGGGGTTGGCGTAGGATCGTCGTCGGCCTGGAGGGAGTTTTCGTACGAGTCCAGCGGAGGTTGGGCGAAGTTGACTCAATGAGAGTGATGACGTTCCAGAGTTGAATCTGAGTCCAGGTCGTCTTCTGCATTGAAGATGTTAGAAAGAAGTTGTTGGAGGTCAGTTGAGGATAGGGTTAAACGGGTTTCTTTGATGCCGTTTGGTCGGTGGGGAGTTTTCTCTTGCGGGGCTCATTATCAGAGGAAGAAATCCAGTCCTGAACATATGAGGTGGCATGCGAGGGAGGTTTGGTGACTGGAGCCAGTAGAAGGTTCTTGTATGAGAAGTCCCTGATGGAACAGTCCATTAGGCGATGGATTTCATGCGGCGGCAAAGAATCCGAAGTGGGTATATGGTGAAACACTGATGACGAATCAAGCGGTTGAGGTTGAGGCTGAGCTAGAGACGCAGAAGCAAGTGAGGAAGGCCGTTGGGCGCGAACGATGGGTGAGACAGATTGATCTTGGGTATTTGAGGTCGAACGTCGGCGAGTAGATGGTAATACGATGATACTGTGGTCGACCGGGGAAGGACTTGATGGAGATGATTCCATTGTAACCCATGAAAATTTCAGCTACAGAAACGTGTGTGCTAACTGCTAATGACGAATGGCTTGATGGCAAATGGGCTCCGAATGGTGAATGGGCTACGAATGCCAAAATCGGGAGGGAGTGGAGAATGGGCTTACGAACGACGAACGACTCGCGAATGGCGAGTGGGATGCAGTAGCGAACGAGCTCATCATCGGCGTGGGCTTACGTACGACGAACAGGCTGCTAGCTAGCAGCGGTCGTCGGGCTCGCGAACGGCGAATGGGCTTGCAAATGGCGAATGGGCTTCTTTGACCCTGGCGGCCATATCTTTTCCTCAAGCTCTCGTCGCAAGACATTGCCTGTTTACAGAAGGGCTGCGCATGGTGACGCATGCACAGTGGGATTGGGCACTGGTTGGATCAGGAGAGCAGAAAAACCTCAAGTCACTAAAGAGCACTCAGGGACTGAATGCAATCAAATTTACAGGTAGTAGACATTTTCGCGCCGACGACTAGAAATCTGGTTTACATTATGGATCCCCTGAAAAATGAACTGTTCCCGGAAGATCCCCATCCTTGCAAGGTAATAACTGACAGCTCATAAAACGTTTAGTAAGTCCGCGAAAACAAATTTGTAGGTTCTCTGGCTCTGGCTAGTGACATTTTCTGAATCAAATTAAAAAAAAGAGTGACCCACAAAAGTTTCTTTAACCCTTTACTTCGCGGATGTTTACGAGAACTTCCAACCCCATTTCCCTGTGAAAATTGCCAGTTTCTCCACAAATGTGCATCACAGTGCAAAATTATGCTGCAACTTTTCAACCGTTCGCGAGTTTTTATTTTTAATTCTAAAACATCCAGGCGGCTCCATACCACGACTTAATCCTTGTAGGCCTACGCCATTTTTTCAATTCTCGAGTGAGAAAGCCTATGGCTGCAACATGGCTGTCATGAACAAGTTGCATGCCTCACGAAAATTAATTGTAATAAAAAAAAACTATGCGGTCTAGGAGTATAAAAATTTGCAGACATAATAATTATATTGTAAATTATTGACCAGAAATATAATTGGGACCATCGTCCTATGTTTTCATTATTTAAAAAATCCTGAAGTTCGACTACGTGAACAGTGCTAACAAAAGTTTCATCTTACAGTACTCAGAATGATAACATCCACATGATATTCTTCCGTCACAACGCGTGTTATTACTTCCGAAATCATTATTTTATGTTTTATTACCGTAAAAATAGTTTAAAGTTGCTTTATTTCTTCGAGATTCACGATTGATTACAGCTCACCACCAAATCGTTGCCGGAAGCCATAATGACCGGCTGCCCGCAATGCGACGCGCTCATGCTAGGCGCCAATGGCTGCGACCTTGACTCGCCGAATAGTCACGTGCCGCGAACGAGCCAATCAACGCTCGCGATAGCTTGCGAGGCCGAAGCGTTTGAACAAAGACCGTTGAAACAGGACATTTCATTGGAGGAATACAGGCAGTGATGTTCGAGTTGATGACGTCATTTTTCGTGAACCAGAAAATTGGGAATCCCCTATTTCGAACGTGACCATGACGGCGCCTGTACATTGCGTCGTTCCTGAGATATGATCGTTTGAACCAAGGGCTATTTTCAGCAAAGAACGCAATTTCACGTCCAGTTTGGCGACGATGCCAACAATAACATTGACTTAAGGTAATAAAAAGATGATATTAAATTAAATTAACCTAAATAAACCGAACATATACGTTCCAAATTACCTAATTCAATCGAAGTTACACCTCCGATCTACGCAATAGGAATTTTTTTTTAACAGGGCGTAGAACTCGGCTGAACCGGGCGAACAATACATCGCCATTTGACTTTTTCGCAGTGGAATTGCAACGACGACATATCGTCGCTTAGGCCTAAAAGGGTTAAAAAATTTAATTAAACTGCTTAATAAATTATGTTTCAATAATTTAAAGTACGAGATACGCAAGACGCGTAAAAATGCATATGTTTGTGAATCATGGATAAGCGTAGAAAAGCGTATATGTGAAGGAAAGAGTTAAGAAAAATCTGTACGAGAGGTGAGCTTTCTTGCACTTATGTTATCCAGCAAGCATCAGGATAAGTTTTACTGTAGTTTGGAATAGTTTACAAATTTACTACCACAATCTGAATATAAAGAAAATAATTTAAGCTACTAGGTTACTTATTAAAACAGAAATCAAAATTATAAAACCCTACTCACCGAATGACTTTCAGGACTTGTAAAAAAAATGCCGAGACCAAAACATTTCTTCCCATGGCCTAATGGGGCGACAAAAAATTGCAGTATGGCCACCATAAGAAAATATGCCCTACTTCTGGAGACTACTGTCATGCACACAGGTCCGGATCCTGCACTGTCATGCACGCAGCGAGCAATGCAGAAAAACCCTTAATAGCGTAGCTCCTACTGTAGCAGTACTTTGCCATAACTTTCACAATTTATGGTCTGATGCAATGCTTTTTGGGCTTTCCATAGTAGTGTACAATAAAGTGGTTAACCGAGGGTAAGTTGTTTCCCTTGCATTTGGAGACTACAGACAGCACATTCCGACTTTTTCTTACCTCTTTAGCTATAGTCCTTAAGCAGTTGACACCAGGTACAAACGAAGGGAAGACAATGGAGCCATATTTACGACACTGAGGCAGTGGTCGCATTTTTAACGTCACTTCGGTGACAACACCGAGGGTGCCTGCAAAACATTGTCTTTATTCATAGACCTAGAGTCAAAGCTTGTTACAATTAACTTTTGAAAATAGTAAACTAGAAATTTATAGCATGCTTAATTATTTTACCTTCTGATCCCATAATAAATTGGTGTATGTCTGGCCCACTAGATATCCTTGGAACCTACGAGGAAAAATGTTTTCATGTAACACAGATGCAAAAGAATTGAAAATAGAAAAGAATGCAATAGACATTGTTAATTGTTCAAATTTATAAAGGTACTTTAACTGAAACGTGACGTTAAGGTGCAATCTTGCGAAATTGGATGCGTCACTGAAGGCTTAACTATTAAGGCTGTTAGATATCAGCAATGGTATCGGTCAAAGGTCATCTCTTTGATAATTTCACCCAAAATTGACCAATTTTGACAGGTTGTTTTCGAGTTATTTCTGGCAAAAACCAAAAATAAATTCCAAAAATTGCTAGTACTTTACTGACCATTGTTACTCATTACGCAATTGCTCATTTAATGTAAAATTAGATGGTAAAGCCAATATTCCACTGTGTAACGGCGGATGCTATGACGGCTGAGGTGCTTGTAACATCCCCGACATCAGGTAGACTTCGGTCTGTTTAAAATAATACTTTCGGTGATTTGTTGGTTTATCAAAGCACAGTCATGGCTACGGCCCGTTGTAGGGAACGGAGCGAAAATATCCTATCAAATTAAATAGGCTAACAAGTACTATGTTACACGGTACGCGCTGCCACCAGGTGGAGTGACATTACCGTAAATCGCGTATTAAACGCCCATGGGCTTGTGTGGAAAATTCGATAAAAAACGGGAGTGGGCGTTAAAGCCAGTGTAATCTATTTTCGGAACTTGTTTTTCCATAGGGTAGGCGTCTTATTCTATTATCACATAAAAATAGCTGCTTGTCTTACCTTATTGAGTGTTGACTAGGGGAGTGCGGTTTTAATATTTTGGGTTCGATTCGATTCCGATCGATTTTGAGGAAGAACATCTCGATTTCGATTATTATTCGATTTCGAAATTCAATTTTTTTCTTTTTCGATTTTAAACTATTTTGTTTTTCGATTTTTATCAATAAGGGCTAGCCTTTGAAAAAGATATTAATTTTAAGTAATTACATTCCTATAAAGTAATGTTACTCCAATACATTGAATTACGTCTTCATTTAATGCGCAAAACTACATTTTGGTTTTAACACAAAGTTAGAAAGCAAGTTTCCGCCTTCCCCCCACTCCCCCTTTTGAGTAGCACCATCCTTAGATTTTATTTAGTCAAATTAACTTCATATATTGTGCAAGTTTGGCAAATTATTGCCCCTTAGTTGATTAATAGACTTACACTGGCATGTTTAAGGCAATGACTACACTATTTTAGCAATGATTAACATGGTACCATGCACAGTTGCCATATAAAACGAAGTCATTACACATTTTTGACTAAAGTTAATGCTTTACTTGATTTAAATTTTTTGGTAAACTTTATTCAGTGTATTTACTGAAAAATTTTCAAAAAATCGAAAATAATTCATCTCGTTACTCGATGGGGATCTCGTTACTTGGTGGGAATCTCGTTAATCGGTGGGAAATCTCGTTAATCGAATTTTTCGATTTTGATTCTGACGGATTCGATTCGATTTCGACAACATAATAAAATCGAAATCGAATCGAAAGTTTCGATTTTCGCACAGTCCTAGTGTTGACCTCGTGAAACAATAAAGCAACCTATTCACTTGCAAACAAACAACTTACATAGCGTGCACCCGTTTTTTTATTATTTTTTTAATTTACCGGTAATGTGTTTTTACTTGGTAGGAAACGTGCGAAAATCGTTAGGCCTATAATATTTTTTTTTTTCACCGTTGTAACGTTAGGCCTAATCTTTATTTTTTATTTTTTTATTTAATGCTTTAATTGGTAGGCATGTATTTTTTCCCCTTCCAACATTAGGCCTAATCCGAATTAACTTTTAACTTGAACTTTATTGAATAAGTCAAGAATTACGTAGGCTACATGACGGTAGTGCAATGAGAAAGCTCACAGTCACAAAGTGTTAATCGTCGTACACGGACTCTCCGTCATCATCCCATCCCAAAAAGTCAATGTCACTGTCGGAATCTCCATCCTCAGATATATTTCCCTCATTTTCATGGTCATCGTTTTGCATTTCAGTGCTCACAAGCTGTTCTTCCGAGCCATCCAATGCCGTACTAATCCCACATGGTTTGAAGGCAGTTACGATCATCTCTTCCGTAATAGATCGCCAAGCACGGGAAATCCAAAACACGACATCTTGTCTGGTGGGTTGTATGAAATTTCCTCGAGTATTTCTTTTCGCAGTCTGCCTCCATTTCGTCCATTCTTCCCTTAATTTATCCTTAAAAGGTTTGTTTATAGGGACATCCATCGGTTGCGCGATATCGGTGCATCCTAAATAGTGAAAAAAAAATGTAAACAAACGCTCGTGCAACGTGACGTCTTAGAGAGCAGTGGCCAATCAGAGCGCACGAAAGAAACGTGCTTGGCAAGAGCGAATCACACTACGTGTCATATCTACACCGCTGAGCTATACCTTGAAGTCTGATTGGCCAACAACTTTCTCAGTATAACGTCGACTCTCAGTATAACGAAGTTCGCGTGCATAATGGATACTATGGTAGTGATCAAGATAAACAAACCTGCAGGAATATGAACAAGATCGGTGTTTCGATTTGCCAAGCTTTCTTTTGTTTCATCAGACATGTGAGGACGATATCTGTCTAGTGCCAGCAGTCTTCTGACATCGTCGGTATCGCTGCCCCATACACGACGAATCCAATGCTGAAGTTTATCGGCTATCATCCAGCCGTTAGTAGTAGCGTCGATCTTAACGTTTTCCGGAACGATTAGCTGCTGCTTAACACGTGGTGGAATAATTCCATTCCGCTCTTTAAAAATGATCATGGCCGGAACTTTATGCCCATTTGCACTTCCACACAAGGCTACAGTGCATCCTTTTTTTTGTGCCCCGGTGGTTCGTTGACCACGTGCGTTGTTCGTTGTGTTCGGTACTGAATCAAATCTACACAATAAAAAAAAAAAACAGTACGAAATTTTAATTCCCTATCGTTATAATGTTTACTGCATTTGTACGTCGTGGTTTTTAACTCACCTGACCATAGTCTGATCCATGTTTGCAATGTTATGCAACGTGTAATCATTCTGTCGTCGTAGTATTTTTATGCTTTTTCGGAAAGCGTCAAGTTTTTCTTTGTAATCGGCCGGTACGTGTTGAGCGTTGTTTGTGCCTCGACGCATTCCTACGTCAAATCTTTTTTTCCAGCCTTGCAGCCAACCTGTCGATGCTTTAAAGTTTTGCACACCATTCTTGGCAGCATAATCTGCAGCAAATTCCATCAACATTTTGTTGCTTACAACTCTTCCGTCGCTCCGTTCCACTTCTAAAAACTCGTAGGTGGCTGCATCTAATTCGTCGGAAGTTGGTGGCCGTCCTGGATGCATTCGTTTAAGGCATTCGTTTAAGATGCTTTAACTTCCCAGTCATTTAAAACAAGGACGTTGTATTGGTCTCTCCATTCTCTAAGTCTTTTTCGATCAACTCCAAATTCTCGTGCTGTGGCTGACACGTTATCACCATGAGCTCTTAAATAATCCACTGCTTGCCGCTTATAGGAGATGGTGTACGATTTTTGCTTAGGCATTTTAACGTGCTTCTCGTTAACAGTACACGTACACGTCGAAGTGTTCTGTGGCGCGAAAAAAAAAGCAACGTGTTTGGGGGGAGGAGGAATGCATTCGAACATGCTTTAGAAACGTTCTGTGGCAAGAAAAAAAAAAGCTACATGTAGACAGGTGGGAGGGGAGGAGCGGGATTGAGCTCGAGAAGGCAGCAAGCTGTTGCAAATTAAGGGGTGGGCGTTAACATTGTAATTTCGCGATTTTGACCTTAATGCATTTTAGGGGGGTGGGCTTTAGCTCCAACTGGGCGTTTAATACGCGATTTACGGTAATTGCACCTAAATCCTGAGTTAAGAATAAAAGGGGGTTTACGTGATATTTTAACTCTACAATTAATAACTGGGTAAAAACAACTGACGTTTAAAACGCTTGGTTTTATTTATGCAGTTAGACAAAATATAAAAAAAAAGCACTTTACATTTTCACATGAGTTTTTACAACTGAAAGCTTTTGAAAATAAAGCAAAACGAATTTACATTAATAAATTCAACAAACGAACTTTGGCGTTTAAGAAAACAGTTACCTTTCACATCAAGAAAGTTCACTCAGGTATTTTTCAACCTCCTAATGCAAAAGCAGCCGTAAGTTACAATAGGCCTACAGTATGTTGTTTGCGCACAAACTCAACTAAAAGTTCCAGTTAAATCTGAACTAGATCGGCTCAACGGGAGCACTAGCAATTTAAGCAGGACTTTCACTTAAATTAAATTCTTTAAAATAAGAAAGATAGACTTGGTTTTTAGGAAGGGAACCACCCTGACGTTTATGATTAACTAAGTTCAGAAACTGCCGATGTACGAAGTTAAAACATAAATTTTCAAACTAGGAGTTGGGTTAAATTAAATATGAACTAGTAATTTAGGTTTAGGGGCCTAAAATAAAACTTTCAATTTAAACTACGTGATACGAACCACAACCATCATGCCCGGCATGGCAACGTGACCACCTCCTAGTCTGAGATCTGTGAGCTGTGCTAACTTTGGGATTGCATAGCTGGTGGTATATATGGGTGAGGGAGGGGGCAGACGTCTGCGACGACTGCACGTTTTGGCGGCAAGCGAGGCAGGCAGGCTTGGAGGAGGGAAATTTGTTCGAGTCCAAAACGAGCTATACTACGTGAGGGCTTTAAAGGGAAGTGTAACGATCTGAATTTGCCTTTACAAGGTAGAGAACAGGGGGTTGTCGCTGATTGGCGGGCGCTTGGGAGCTCTGGTTAGCTGAATTCCGGACCGTTGGAGCCGTTGAGGGTTTAGAGTTCTGGAAGGATTTGGTGAGTTGATGGAAACGCAACAGTCCGAACTACGATATTACGAACGCAACTATTGAAGGACGGGGGAGGGGTGGGGGACGAAGTGTTATGCACAGCATACTTATTATTTTAGCATGGAAACAGATCTTTATACTGGATTGTTTTAATAGAAGGATAATTACGTTATAATTGCATTTGCAACATGGGTGGTCACCCTTGGCGATTTTCGTATCCATATTTACAAACAAAAACAAAAAGTGGTGTCCGGTAAAATTGCCGTAAAAATCTTTTAAAGTTGAGCACCATGGTTGTGTTCAAGGGGCAGGTTAAAATAGTAAAAGATTAAATAATAAACGTAGTAAAAAATGCTAAAACGCATTTAAAGTAATAACCTTATTATTATAACTTTGCAATATAATAATAAGGCAATAACTTTGCAGTGGCAGAACTTAGTTATCATGGAAATTTTTCATATAAATTGTGCGCGCTACAAATCAAATAAAAAATATCACATTTGACAAGTTCACATCCTATTTATGAGGTTAAGTACCTGTGCAAAGGAAGCCCCTCCTATTCCACAACTAATCTAAACTAGGTCGGCTTTATGCCTATAAAAATCGAAAAGAAATCATTACAAATGTACAAATTGGTTGGAGTTACGATGACCGGAAGTGTGTGCGTCGCGGCACAGTTTGGTGACTTTTTCTTAAGCTTGTAGCTGGAGAACCAGAAGGAAATTTTGAGTTGTTTTCGCAGAATGGAAGAGTAAAGTTGTGGCTATTAACAATTTCTATGATGGGTCAATTCGGATGGTAACTCCTGTAGATACAGTGGTTTGAAGTTGGAGTCGGACAAGTCAAGGGCGGGGGGCGCCAGACTTGGAAAAAAAAAACTAGAGTTCGTGAAAACGATTTTTCCCTGAGGTTTTTTTGACAGCTGGAGTCCCAGTATCCTCTCCAAAAGGGTTTTGGCCAAAAAGCCCTTACAGGCCCCACGCAGAGGATTCCATTTGGGGTTCCTGGTGAACACAAAATGGAAGCTAAAACAGAAAAGGTCAGTGCACACAAGACATGCCACTATCAAGACTGCCCAGCCATGTAAAGTAAGTCAAGAACAACACGAGTTAAGCATTACCTCGGCTTTTATCAGGCCAGTGGGATGGTATCCTATCCCCGGATCCACAAGATAACATTAAAATACTTTTTACAAAAATAAACTTCGCCGTTTTGTATTTTTGGGGGAACAACGTTTTTGTGGCTAAGAAAATTTGATGTAAATTTTAAAGTTACAAAGTTAAAAAGAAACACTATTTTTGCAAAATTAACTAGTTGCTGTCCGCGCTGCTTGGTGCAGGAATATCGTACAGGCAACCAGAAAATTGAGCAGAAGACAAAAAAAAATTCGGAAAAACACTAGGTTTGACTGAATGTACAAGGTTAATTTTTTTGTACGAATTAACAGATAAATGAGGCCATCTATTGCTCTGGTAATATGCCCCATATCTGGTCAGCCTCTACTCTAGTCTAGCCTTTTTTTTACCCCGGAAGGCTGCGAAAAAAACCGCCAGACGCATTACAATAAACCTAGACTGCGATAGTTCTTAGAAAATTGCACACAATTTGGGGACGCATAAAATGACCAGCTCTATTCACTGTTAAAACACACCACTAGAATGGTTTTTAGGTTACCAGACAACTTGGTTTACAAGAGAATTTAAACACAGAAGGGTTTTGAGGTAGGTCCCATAACTTAAAACATATCAATAAACCCTGGGAGGTTTTGTGGATAAAAACCAACAACCTTTTAACGACAGTGCTAACCTTTTTCGCAGAGGGGTAGACAGACGGCTGTTTTTAAAGAAAGCCATTTCGTAGAAAACTTAAAGAAGAGCCAACCGGGGACAGATTGCAACTCTCGTAGAATATTCCTAATGAATATTTAACATGTGTCGTTAAAATCTCTGTTAATATCCTTCCACATAGGAAAGCGTTGATAACAGGGAGAATAAAATCATTGGCACTTAAAGTTTAGGTGAGAAGTTGCGAAACGGGAAAAGTTGAAAGTTCCTTTGGGTGTGGTTGCACTTTCAATATACCACATTATTTTAATTAAAAAAATTTTTTCGAAAAATAAATAAATGGTTCTCAGCAGAATTTTACACTGAAAACGAGATATTTAGAATTACAGTTTAAACAAAATACCGACTTAAAGTGTCAGCGTTCAAGTGATACTTCCCAGGTTTGTAACGAACTGTATAGTCGTAGTCTTGAAGGGTAAGGTTCCACCTAAGCAATCTGGGGTTCTTTCCAGACATTTGCTTGAGCCAATGTAACGGGTTATGATCTGACTGAATGATAAATTTTGTCCCATAAATGTAAGGCCGTAATTTAGCAACTGACCAGATCAAACACGCACATTTTTTTTCTGTAGTTCCATAGGTCTGTTCTCAAGCTGTCAGATTTCTTGACACATAGAGACAGGGATGTTCATCTCCTTCAAATTCTTGAGACAAAACACAACCCATACCTCTCTCAGAACAATCACATTGCAAAATGAAGGTTTGGTTGAAGTCGGAAGCTCTTAAGACTGGAAACGTCAATAGAGCGTTTTTCAAAGTATCAAAAGCCTGGTGTTTTGATTCATCCCCGGTTACTGGGTCAGGTGCATCCTTCTTTAAGGAGTCTGTTAGACAAGCACAAATTTCTGAATACTGAGGTATGTAGCACTGGTAGTAGCCTACAAGGCCTAGAAAGGAACGGACATCTTTCTTGGTCTGTGGTCGTGCAAACTTCTGCACGGCAAGGACTTTTACCTCAGAGGAGGAGCGGGACCCATTTCCAACCTCGTGACCTAAGAAGGTAGACTTGTGACAAGCAACCTGCGACTTTTTTGCATTTACAGTAAGCCCGGCCTTCTTGACAGCAAGGAGAAACTGGAGTACATTATCGAGATGCTGTGGCCACGTTTCGGCCCCCACAGCAGTGTCATCTTGGAAGGGTGTCACAAACTCTTCCATGCCACGAGTGACATTGTTCATTAGCTTTTGGAAGCAAAATGGGGCATTTTTCATCCCCATGTTCATCATGAGGGGAGCAAACTTCCCAATGGGAGTTGTGATTGTGGCAGCTAAAGAAGCTTGTGGCATCAAGCGTACTTGACAAAATCCACGGTTTAAATCGAAAATGGAAATAAATTTCCATTTGGCTGCTCTTTCAATGCACTCTTCGATATTTGGAATTGGGTAATCTTTAGTTACCGTGTTATTGTTTAATTCCCTGTAGTCAGCTACAGGACGTGGGGTGGCGTCTTCCTTTTGAACAATGATCATTGGTGATCCGTGAGGAGAATCCGTTTCAACAATCAAGCCTAAATCAAGCATACGCCTCATTTCAGTTACAATTAAATCCCTTTCAAATTTCGCATGGCGATAATATTTGCAGGGCTTAATTTGGGTATCTACAAGTTCGACATCATGAGTGATAAGGTCGGTACGACCCGGCAGAGTGGAGAAAACACCATCCACCTTTTGAAAGATTTGTAACAAATCGTTTTTCTGTGATTCTGACAAATCACCAGTCTTTTTGAAAAGACCCATGGCCTCCTTGGCTGTGAGGTGGCCATCACCTGGCTGACCGGTCCACACATGGTCAGAGGGATTGTATTCCCTTTCATCACTATAGGAATGGTTACAGGCCCCTACCCTAGGCAGATAGGGTTTGAGAAGATTTATATCATACACAGTTTCTTTCTTCAAACCAAAAGACTTCTTGATTAGATAGTTTGTGTCAGAAAGGCGTTTCAACACTTCACATGGGCCATCCCAATAAATTTGTAATTTATTGGCACGAGCAGGTTTAAGGACTAAGACCTTATCCCCTTCCTTGAACTTTCGTTCAACTGCCTTGGTGCCATAATACTGTTTGTTTTTAAGCTGACTCTTCACAATTTGTTCTTGTGCGAGTTCCCGTGAGTATTTGAAGCGCTGGAGTAAATCCAGGATATACTCCAAGACGGATGGGTGAACGTCAGGTTCAACCCATTGGCTTTTTACAAGCTCAAGTGGGCCCTTTAAATTTCGGCCATACACCATTTCGGCTGGCGTGAAGCCGGTGCTCTCGTGAGGAGCAGTACGTAGGGCAAACATGGCGCCCGGGAGGCATCTTTCCCAATCGTGGGGATGCTCATGAGTGACAGCTCTTAGCACTGCTTTGAGCGTCCGGTGGAATCGCTCCACGCTGTTTGACTGGGGGTGACAAACACTGGAATTAACAAACCTGATTCCACATTTTTCCAAAAATAGAGTTGTGAGTTCAGATATAAAAACTGAGCCCAAGTCAGACTGCAATTCACTGGGGTAGCCTAATCTTGAAAATACAAGGCGTAAGGCGTCAACAATATTTTGGCTGTTGGCCTCTTTAAGGAGCACAGCCTCTGGGAATTTTGTTGCGGGATCCAATAATGATAAAATATATTTGAATCCGGCCTTGCTTGTAGGCCTGATGGGTCATAAAAAATGAATCGGTTGAAGGGCTCACCATCCATGGGCACGAGCACCATGGGAGCAGCAAATTTTTGCCCAGTTTTGCCATTTTTTTGGCAAGTCAAACAAGTGGCTACAAAAGTCTCAATATCGGTAAAGCACTTAGGCCAGTAGAAATTAGTCAGCACTTTTTCCTTAGTTTTTGTACGCCCTAAGTGGCCGGCCCATGCATTAGCATGTGCAGTGCTCAATACTGAATTCCTACACTCCTGGGGAAGAACCAACTGTCTCTTAATTAACGGTCTTCCGTCAGGGCGAAAAGGTTTGCGGAATAACAAACCGTTGTCCACGAAAAACAATTTATTTTCGTCTTGCTGGCTTTCAGGCAGCTCAGCGTATTTCCAACACAACTGTAAAGAGGGACAATTACGTTGTAAATCGGTAAATTTATTCTTGTCAATGTCTAACAACTTTGAAAATTGCTCCGACTGTGGGCCAAGAATAGCAGCGTCTAAAACGTCTGGTTTTGAGCTCGTGAAACCGCTTGGGGCTTCGAGGGGGGTCGACACGCTTGAGTCGTCATTACTGCATGACTCCTCTTCGCTCTCACTTAACACCTCACGTTAATCAAGTTTAATGATTGGCAACTGGCTAGTGGCACGCGACTGAGCGCGCGTGGTAGCGTTTACGTAAGACGGGAGGGACTGGAAACTCTTTTCTTCTAGGATGGTTTGGGACGGCACGCCCAATAACATACTGAAGCTCGGACCCATATGGTCGGACACGAGGGCCTCCGTACGGATAGGGCCATACGGGGATTGCACATCTATTAAAGCAATAGCATGGGCAGTTGTCTGATCGGTAAGGGCATTACGACAGTGTGTGTACTCGCCGGTAAATTGCTCAGGTTTGACTAAGTCTCGCGC